>ML661888.1:9505525-9530029 GCA_007570785.1 Antilocapra americana | reverse complement strand
TCTCTGTCTCTGTCTCTCTCTCTAGCTCGCTCTCTCTCTCTCTCTCTAGCTCTCTCTCTCTCTTTTGAATTTCACAGGACGCTGGCAGCACGTTTTCTTTTACGTGCAGCTAGAAAGGCCTTGTTTCAACTGCTGCTGAGATGGTTGATGGAGGTATGTCTTATTTTAGAAGAAAATAATTTATCAGAAGTACCATGCTGTGGTATGAACTCTGAAGGGCAGGTACATTATGTTATTCCCAGTTTGTCTCTCAGTTTTCTTAAATTTATTTTCTCTTTTTATTAACACGATCTGAGCTGTAATTTCCATGGAAGCATGGAGTATATCTTTCTCAGACATTCTGGGATATTTACCCCTGGGAGTCAAACTTTTATTCATTTATTCATTCAGCAAATATTTGCGTGCCTAAGAACACCAGGTACATGGTTTAAAGGATGACCAAGGCACATGTGGTCTCTTTCCCATTATATTCTAGAAGGTAAAAAAGTCTGTTTTTGAAATAAGCCAATATATTTTCCTTTGTGCAATCCAATACTAGATAAAGGTGGCGTCATGGTACAGTCGCCATATGCACAAAGCATCTATATTAAGGATGAGACAGTAGTTTTCTTTGAGCCAAACTGAGGACTATAGCTCATGAGACGCAGATTCAAGAAGCATGTGAATGAAGTGCCCCCAGACTACAAGTGGAGGAGGCCTATCTAGGCAGAAATTACGAAGGTGCATAAGTTATTTGTCAAGAATTAGGCTTGGGGCTGCCAAGAAGTAAGCGAGCTCATGAAGGAAGGGTTGGCTGTGCTCTTAATGGACTGTGTATTCACAAGGGGGGAGCTTGAGACCGGAAGGATGCAGCTGCCAGCTGCTCTCAGACAATGACTGCAGGCATCCTTGGTCTGATGCCATCCAAAAATCCAAGTCCTCGGAGGCAGGACCGTGTCTGAAACCACATCCACAGTGGTTGCCGGCTCCACAGTTTTACATCTCATAACAAAGAAGAAGCATCGACGTGACAGATGTATATTCCTTCAAGGTTTCAAAAGAGACAGGTTTGCCCATACACAGCTGGTCAGGGTGAGCTTGCTATCTGGAAGGGAACATCATGTTTGAAGAAGTGCCAGCCTCGGTGTCACAGGAAGAGAAGGCATCTATCTTTATCTTCAAAGTGGAGATTCTAAGCAACCTGGAAAATGTGTTTTTTAATGGTTAGAGCAGATGGGCAGAGTGTATGTGAAAGGCCACAAGACCGGCTGTTAAAGCTGGCATAAAGCTCAAGTCAAATCATGTATAAATCAAAATGACAACCCCACACCTTAATATGTGACAATTCTTTCCACCAGTACGCATGCCATGGATGAGGAAACTGGAGCAAAGGCAAGTTCCGCACCTCCCCCAAGGTCACAAGTAAGATGGATGTGAACCACTGGAGTCCAGGCATTAAAGACACCTTACGTAATGCATTTTCGATAGTTAAATTGATTATCCCCTTGGCATTACTTTATTTGAGGGGTGTTTATGAATTTAAATGAAAGGTTTACTGGTACCTGATGTAAATTTATGAAGCAATAATCCTGAAAGCTTCGGAAGGATGACGGCTTTCCTGGACATGAGGGCAATGACACAGGAGGGAGAACAGAAGAGCAGCCTTCAACGTCCAGCCGGGCCGTGGCCCTCACACCTGCAGCAGGTCGCCGCGCTTTGCCTGCACTTGGAACGGGACTGCAGGGTCGTGCCACGGAGGGCTGTGTCTGGAGGCACGAGACGGTTTTACATACATATATATTTACAGAACTCACAATCACACCTGTTTACTCACACCTGGAAAAGAGGTGTTCTACATTAGAGGGTTTTTGGATAGCTGCAATTCACCTAGCTAATAATTAACACTTTGACTTATGGAGATCTTCAATGTATTTCTTGTTATTTTGCTTTGCTGTGATTTCTTAAAAACTACTGAAAGTAGCCTAAGTTTGCTTTGCTTTGTTAGTATTGTGATTTTGGGGGGCATATTTTCAATATTAGGGTATTTTTTTCCCAACTGTCTTCTCTAGCAGCACTTCTATCTTTATATTTTTCTCCTTTTTTTGATATTGACTTTGAAATAAAGGATAGATTTATTTCATAAATTGTACCATTGCAAAAAAGAATTGGATAAGAGAAGTTCTGATTTAAAATCTATAAAACTTCTCTGTGGAGAAATGGAACGCCCATGCATAGCCTTCCTTAAGTACTGGAATGTTTCCCCTTGTTTTACACTATATTTCAGGAGACTGAGTTCTTTATTAGAATCTTATTAAAAACTAGCTTACAAGAGAATTAACTGAGGTTTATTGATTCTTTGGGTATATTTATGTATACCTAGGTAGTAGGGTGCTGTACATAACAATTTACCTATTTGCTTCTTAAAACTTTAAAACGGAAGTTGAAAAAAGGAAACGCTTGACAATTATAAGTTTGTAAATCAAAATTACTATTGTATAGAAAGTACATACAAAGTCTCTTGCTTACCGTCTTTGTCTCTCACAAAGCACTCATTGCCGTGGAAATAATCTTTAATTTCTACCTTTATATTCATATGTCGCCGAGTGCAAGTATAATTTTAAATTGTGAGAAATATCACACTGATTCCTTCTTTATGTTTTACAAGATAAGCAGGTCTCATGAAACACAAAACTGAATAATTTTAAGCATAATGGGAATATCTGTTCGAATACCTACCTCACATGTGAGGAAGCCGGATTTACAGAAGATGATGTGTGTGTGTGGTTATGAAGCACAGAGGTGAATTTAAAGAAGTTTCAACTTGGGTGCTTTTAAGTATGTGTTCACTACTGCTCCTGTTGCTTTCCATCACCTGTGTACGTTAACTGTTTTAGTTTTAGTTTTTATTTATTTATTTTTTAAATTTAATTTATTTATTTTAATTTTCTTTACATTATTGTGTTGGTTTTGCCATACATTGACATGAATCTGCCATGGGTATACATGTGTTCCCCTTCGAGAACCCCCTCCCACCTCCTTCCCGACTCTCTCTCTCTGGGTCAAAAAAGTAAAAAAAAAAAAATTGAACTTTATAAAACTGAACCTTTAATTCTTATCTTCATAAATTTATATTCTTCAAGTCCCATCACTTCCAAGTTGTTATGAAACAAATTTATTTTTATAGGTTTAACAGAAACACTGTAACACCAAATTTTCAGAATTCACCATGCTAGTTGTTCATAAAATAACAGAATTTTCTGTACCTGTTTGCTTCTGGGAAAGTTATTTAACCAAGTATGACAATATGGGAATTAAATAAAATTCCTTCTTAACCTAATGCTATTAAAATATCAAAGCATAATATTTCATAGCCTTTACCTTCCTTTAATTATGTCTAACTATAAGTTTTGTTGATCATAAAACTATGCAACTCTTCTTAAAAGCTTGCCATATAAACTCTCAGAACAATTTTTTTCATTTCATTGTTTAGATAGTACACATGATTTTACTTCTTAGAAATATTCCTAGAATAGGAGAAGTGAAGATTATTTCCTCTTAGTATCCACTTGATATATATACACACTAATGTATTTACATGTAATTAAAAAAAGCTTTTTCATTTATTCATGTGCTTAACATTTCTTAATATCAAATGTGTTTCAATACCAACAATTATGCATATTAAGCTTTCAAAGCACAATTAAAACTTTTATTTTACTCCAGTGTAAATATATCATAGATAATCAGTTATAGACACATAATCATGTATGTATAATTATAATATTTATTTTATTACATCATACCTTATTGTAAACATACCACCAGTTTGAAAAAACAAAATATTTTTGCTTATCTGGATTCAAATCATCAAACATTTTCAGTAAGTTCCTTTACATCATGAATTGAAAGTAGACATTCATTTTTATACATTAAAAAATCTAATCAATGTTTATTCAAATCTGGTCATAGTGGTTTTTGATTTAGAAGTAGTTATTATTTATATTATCTTTACATTGTAGGTTTTCTTATGACAGGTTGTGGTACCACCAGACTTTTTCAAAAAGAGTATACAGAAGGTCAGCACAGAATTTTAGATGGTGTACAAAGGAAAGGTATATTAATTGAATCTTTTTTCCTTATCTTTTTTCATAAACTTACTCAGTTTGTTTCCACAGTAGAATAGATGAAACATCAAAAACTGAAATGTAAATCAGTCAATCTAGGAAATTTGTTGGTTTTAAGTAACACAAAATTGGTCAAAGGGAAGGTTGAGATTTCATTATTATAAAATTCAGGGACTGTCTGGTATCACAGAGCCAATGCAGCTCTTGCAACCTGTCGGCAAAGGTTATTACGGTTTCAATATTGAGCAGGAATTTCCACATAGAAAACCACAGCTCAGCTCCCAATAAAGTGAAAAGTATACGTAGCACTCCGTCCCCCCAGATGCCTAAATAAATTGATCTGCAGGTGAAGGAAAAAATAGCTTCAGCTGCCCTAGCTTACACATTGCTCTTGCACTCATTCCTGCCATCCGCTATAAGGATCATACATGATATAAGATAATCATATGTGTAGATAATTGTAAGGTCACCACAAATGACCCGTGAGAGCAAGCCACATGTCAGTTATGGACTGGGCTGGCTCTCTTCCAAATTTCAGTCAATCTCTTTCTGATCCCAACCCCTAACTACCTTAACTTAGTACTCTCTATATACATTAAAAAATCATTCATAATCATCATTTAAAAACCAAGATGTTCCATACATTTTAATTGCTGTAATACTGCAAACATGGATTTTTCATGTAGATGATTATAAAGGGAATCTTGCAACATGAATATAATATAAACATAAAGGGAGATAGTATATTTTTTTATCTAACATTTCAAAGTCTGAGAAAACAAAAATGGAAAAAAATCAAAATATTCCTACCTCTTCCACATATTAATATTTCACATTCCTCCCTGGAAATAAACATCAGTTTTATACAATTACTTTTCTAATTACACATCTTATTTCCAAGTAACATGGTCATTCTTAGTCACACTGTTTTTTCCTTCACTTCCCTGTAGTATGACTTCGTGAAGTGAAAGTGTTAGTGGCTCGGTCGTGTCTGACTCTTGGCAACCTCACGGTCTGTAGTCCATCAGGATCCTCAGTGTGTGTAATTCTCCAGGCAAGAATACTGGGGTGGGTAGCCTTCCCAGATCCAGGGAATCTTCTCGACCCAGGGATAGGACTCGAGTCTCCTGCATTGCGGGTAGATTCTTCACCATCTGAGCCACCAGGCTACCCCTAGAGAAATTATATTTTGTATGAACAATTGTCAGATTCAGTTTGTCTTTGGTTCCACGTAGAACAGATACCACGAAGGGCTTACTTTTCCTTGATCATACGACCTAAGTGAAGAGCTTCTGCTTTGGTTGCTAAGCACCAGCATGAGACTATCTTTTTGTGATAGAGAAAAGTTCTGGGTTGAATTGAGGAATATATAATGAAAGTTTCTCGCACTCAACAAGCACTGAATAAGGAATAAGTGTCTCTTTAATATTCTTCTTTAATTATCAACATGATATGTTCTCCTTGAACCAGATAATAATGGTGAATAATAAATGATAAAAATAATCCTGTAAGAAAACCCCTGGTTAGCTTGAAACCTAAAGCACATTATCATAACATTTGCAGTGTTGTTCTTTTAGGTAAATATGCAAAGCAGTATCAATATAGGGGACATAAGAAAAAAAATGATACCAAAGGAGGCTGTCTCAGAAAAAGCAATTGTTTGAGTATCTTAGAACGCTTAGAAAACTTATGCTAGAAGAGAAGCTAAAGCAGAAGAGATCAGTTAAGAACAACAAATGACTCAAATACCCAGAAGGCCTGACGATCTCATACAGTACACAGTGTCCCAGTTCAGCTGCTCAGTCGTGCCCTACTCTTCGTGACCCCATGGACCACAGCACACCAGACCTCCCTGTTCATCACCAACTCCAGGATACTGCTCAAACTCATGTCCATCGAGTCGGTGATGCCATCCAACCATCTCATCCTCTGTTGTACCCTCCTCCTGCCCTCAATCTTTGCCAGCATCAGAATCTGGGAGTCAGTTTCTGCCATCAGGTGGCCAAGGTATTGGAGCTTCAACATCAGTCCTTCCAATGAACACCCAGGACTGATCTCTTTAGGATGGACTGGTTGGATCTCCTTGCAGTCCAAGGGACTCTCAAGAGTCTTCTCCAACACCACAGTTCAGAAGCTTCAATTCTTCAGTGCCCAGCTTTATAGTCCAACTCTCACATCCATACATGATTACTGGGAAAACCATAGCTTTGACTAGAGGACCTTTGTTGGCAAAGTGATGGCTCTGCTTTTTAATTGCTTAGAAACAGTGTCTAAGTTAGTGTAATTTATTTGCAGCCTTGCCTGTGATATTGGGCAAAGAAACATTCTCCCTCCTCCTCTGAGCTTTCATGCTCATTCTCTGCTCTCCTGGGCTCAGTTGATCCCCCTCAAATTCCTATGTTGAAATCCTAATGCTTAGTACCTCAGAATGTGACCACTTGGAAAAGGAGTCCTTAAAGAGGCAATTAATGTTACATGAGGTCCTTAGAGTGGGTCTTAGTCCAGTAACTGTTGTCCTCCTGAACAGGAGCTATTAGGAGACAGATGCAGACTGAGGGATGGTCACATACAGCCATCAAAGGAAGACGAGCACCTACAAGCCAGGAGAAGAGCTAGCTCCTTAAAAAACAGCACTGTTCACGCCTGGTGCTGGACGTCTAGCCTCCAGAACTATGGCGAAATAACTTTGTTTAATCCACTCAGACTGTGTAAATGTGTAATGGTAGCCCCAACAGAATAATACACCCGATGAATATTTTCCACTTAGAAATGCGGTTATTATATTAATCTTAATTCTTATTGCATTTTATTATAAGTTCTTCGAGTATGGCATCAGACCACTGATATTCTTATGCCATCATTTTGTCTCTGCAAAATGTTATGATTTTATGTAGACTGGGACTCCAAAATTAGCATTGATTGTTAACAGAGTGATTTTTGTTGCAAAAAGCCCTTGTTGAATAGAGACAATATGATTTCTACTGCTATAAGTAATATAAAATGGTAAAATGTTATTATACCCGTTATTATGAACGAGACCATCTTGGTGAGTAAAAACCTCAATGTCTTCCTATTGCTGGGTCAGCCTTGTAAGAAACAGGTAAGCCATTTCACTTTTCTGTGCTGTGAACTCTGGCATTTCTGGTCATTTTCTTGTGCTTGGTGATTCTTCAAGTAGAGAACAGGCAGATGGTATTTCAAAGGTAGTAATCTCATCCCCTTTAAGTAGCAGAAATAGTTTCAATCATATTATATTGCTTCAACTGGGTGAATAAAGCAGTCTATAAATGCAGCATACAGTCACTAAAAATGCTAAAAGCTCTTTTCCTTAAAATGCAAATTATTTGTACATTTTAGAACAACAGGTTTTATTTGGAGTTCTTAGACTATCTACTTAAACTATTTAAATATTTATTCAACATATGTTGATATTTATAAAGTAAGTTTCTACTGTATGCTAATAATTTCATTAACATGAAAGAGACTTGATCAGACTGACCAAACAGTGTGAGGAAAATCATGAAAAATATCAACATTATGTGAATAATGACTTACAGTGGATTAGACAAAACATGGTCAAATCAAAAATAAGTGTGAGACTTTTGTATCTTAGAACTTGAAAACTGACAATGGAACTAGTCTGGATCCCCAGTTCTTAGATCAAAGACATCTTACTGGAAAAGTATGCCTTTGGATTAGAATTTTAAAGACTGTATTTATAATATATAAATATTATATATTTATATTATATATTATTCTCTACTTGCCCTCACTACAGGAAAGAGAAAAATACATATATCCTCAGCTTTTGATTAATCAGTTTTGGGCAACTAGTCATCAGTTGTGCAAGATGAAGAATTATTTGAGGGTTACAACTAATAAATAAAGCGTATATCATGGCCCCTATCCTTGAGAGACTATTTAGTCTCAGAAAAACTCTTTGATAGCTATCACAAAACAAAGGGAGGTGGAATGAGTAATACATTTGTAAAAGGAAACAATGGTATTTATATTGAGATTTTTGCTTTTTTATTCACTCAAATACTCTTTCAGAAATAATAACCACATATGTAACTTTCCACATATAAGTATGTAAAAAAAAGCTTAATGTAAACATATTTGATACTTTGGATCTGAAGCTCCTGAGACTATTTTTTCTTTAAACTTATTAATTGCCCTTTGGAAAGACAATATTTTTGGAAGCAATCTTAGGGAAAAAAGCTATAATTTATTGCAAAAACATTAATCTGCTGATTAACATTTAACCAAAAAACGTCTTTTATTTCCTTACTGGAGCTTAAATTTGTTACCTTTCTATTTAAGAGTTTAGCAATAATAAAAACAACTTCAAGTTATTTTCATTGTTCTATTCACTATTTACACTAAAACAGTAGCATATGAAAAGCTATTCCTCTAAGAAGTGCTGTTTAAGGTATGAAAGAAATAGAGCTGGGAGAGGGTGGGGAGGAAAAAAGCATTATACACAGCAGTTCTTCGATTGAAATCTATGTCTCAAAATTCCCAAATTGATCCTGTATTTCCTGAAACTTGGAAGCTTAGATGAAGTCTCTGCCTTTGATTGTTCGTCCCCCAGGACATACTCACCGCAAACAGCTCTCTTTTCAATTGCCCTTTTTAAGTGTACCTATAAATCAACATTATGAGAAATGTCTTCAGTGCATATAGAAGAGCACTGGCTCTGGATGGTAAATAGTGATCTGAGACCACTCAGTTGACCTGAGACCTTTCATATAAATGCTACCAAGGAATGTGGTGTGTTTATTCAGTATCTTAAATCCACAATTACTGATTTACTTAGACAAACTTCTTTTTTCTTTTAAGAGCAACAAACTCCTCAGATATATCTTCTCTTCCTATCTACCCAATTTTATGTTTTCTGATAGCTTACATTTTTGTGAAAATTTAGAGATGTTTTGGAGATTTACTGTAAACACATTACATTAAAGTATGGGAAAGCCCTTTGTCAAAAAAATATTGAAATTGAATTCTGCAAACAAAATGCAAGATCAATCAAGCAGTTTAATGGGGTTGTTGGTAGCTGTATTCTTACTAAGTCAAGAAAAACTATTGGAAATTAGAATTTGTTTTCTGTTACCTGCTTGGTTACATCAGGTTATGAAAGAGGCATTTACTCTGTACTCATCCTTCCTCAAAATAACTTTTTAAGTAGTCAACAATAACAAATAAACCAGCAAAGACACAATTTTACAATTAATGACAAGTTTCAGTCAATACAAAGCAAAGTAACGATTCTGGCAATATTTTTGCTGTCTGCTGGCTCAGATAGTAGAGAATCTCCCTGAAATGCAGGAGACCCATGTTGGAACCCTAGGTCAGGAAGATTCCCTGGAGAAGGGAATGGCAACTGACTCCAATATCCTGGCCTGGAAGATTCCATGGGTAGAGGAGCCTGGCAGGATACAGTCCACGGGATCTCTAAAGAGTCAACATGACTGAGCAACTAATGCTTTCATTTTTATTAGAGGTTTAACCAAACTAACTCAGATTATATTAATATTAGTACTAAAAAAATCTGATTTAATTTTGATCATAGATAAAATAATTAAAAAATTGCTTGTGTGTTTATTTTGTTCTGTTCATTCATATTCAGAAATTTTAGTAATCGATTTCTGCTTTCTTAGTGAAAGTCCTTTTTACATTTATGATAGATTTAGAGTCAAATGCAGTAGGAAAAATATCTCAAAATTAATATCATTATGCAACTTCAAGAGAGGACCACGCTTTTAGGACAGACTGGTAGGATTCAAGGGATTTGATTTTCCTCAATATACTGGATGCATATGGGCTAAGTCACCTCCATTGTGTCCGACTCTGTGTGACACCATGGATTGTAGTGCATCAGGCTCCTGTCCAAGGGATTCTCCAGGCAAGAATACTGGAGTGGGTTGCCATTTCCTTCTGCAAGGGAGCTTCCCAACCTGGGGATCGAAACTGGGTCTCTTACATCTCATGCATCAGCAGGTGGGTTCCTTACCACTGAACCACCTGGGACACATTAAAATAAATAAACTCATATGTAGAGTAACAGATTTAGCCAAATATGTACACACATGAATAAACACAATCAAATGCCAGTTGTTAAAGCTAAGATACAGTCATAAATAGGGCAGCAACCTGAATACATGAAGGACACTCAGAAAGTGCGCTTTTGGGGAAGTCACTCAAGTGGTCAGCTAAAACTTATCCTTACCCGTGTCTCTGAACACAGTATATCGAAATATGCCTCAGAGTTACCTCACCAGCTCTGTAAGTCAGCGATCGATAATTCTTATTGTGATGGAGTGTAGATCATTAGTCCCAGATACTTCTATTTTCCTATGCTTTCAGGCAGAACAGAATCCTTCAGCCAGAGGAAATTTAGGGAAACTGATGTACATGCTGGCTATTAAAGAAGATGGTACAGACTAAAATAATTGAGGTTAAAGATAAGGGATGGTGAGCACTTACATATATTAGGACAGGATTTACACCTAAGACAAAAATCTCTATAACGAACAAACTCTCAGAAATGGTACCAGACGCGTCCCTTAGAAAATGATGCCTACACTGTACATGTAGATACACGGGTATACATCACCAGGATGCATGCCTTGAATAGAAGCCCATCTTGGTCTTACACATAACCAGAACTCACTAAAATAGTTTAAAGGGTTGAATTATTGAGTCAATGGTAACAATAACATTATACATTGCATGTATTGGATTTTGTGTTTTATAGAGGCTGTAATTCTATCTAGTCTTGTTATATTGAAACCTAAGAGCACATGACTACGACATAGGTAAGTGTCACTAGTTATTCAGTTTCTCTCTCTGGCCCAAAGCAGAGATGTATCGATCACTGACGTAAGAAAACACTCCCACACACAAAGCTTGTGCTCGTTTGCACGCTACTGGCCCTTTCAGCTTCAATTATCACACTACCTAAAGAGACCTAATTTGATGACATTCAAACTTCTATTGGCAATTCTATGTAACAAACGTGTATTAAAAATAGTCACAGATTTTGTTCAATGAAAATTCTTGGTAATTTCTCATGGGACATTTGGAGGTATTTGGCTGCAACAAATGCTCATCCGGGTTCTGAATTTGACCCAGCTTCATGAATTTGTTCTAAGTAAGATGTGTTTAGATACAGAAAGCTTCCAACTGAATATTCTTACTAATCAGCCCAAACGCTAGAGACTGATTTTCTTTCAGCTTCTTAAATACCTCAGAGAAATCTGATAGTAGTCTTCCTCATAACCTTCGCAAGTCTTCAAAATCCCCTATACATATGACTACTGTGTAATAAAAAATTATTACAAGAAATTTTCAACTTATTTCTTCGTGTTCATGAAATAAAATCAGTGAGTACTGGTCTCCATCTAATGAACAGTTTATAAATTTGAGTTTTATTATTAAAACTTAACCAGTATCTTGCATGTTTGTATTGATTCTTTAAATATTTGTTCACAAATAATATTCCTCAAACACTGTATTTTGTCTCTTTTCCACTGTTATACACATCCACTTGAAACACAAGGAAAGAAAAACATATATGGACATAAGCTACAGCAAAGAATAACTTATTTTTTCTTGATCTATGATTAAAACAAGTTAAATATCCGTACTTCCAGTACGTTCCCCCCATAATTTACTTGCCTTTCTTCTATCCACGGCTTTTCACTCATCTAAAACCTTCCGTGGGTTTCCCAGTTTCACAGTGGTAAAGAATCCTTCTGTCAATGCTGGAGGCCCAAGCGATGCAGGTTTAATCTCTGCGTGGGGAAAATACCCTGGAGTAGGAAATGGAAACCCACTCCAGTATTCTTGCCTGGAAAATTGCATGGACAGAGGAGCCTGGCAGGCTGCAGCCCATGGGGCTGCAAAGAGTCAGACAGGACTGAGCGGGTACCTGTGTGTGTGTGTGCGCGCGCGCACACACACACACACACACACACACACACACACACTTCCATGTGTATAAAGAATCAGGTTTGCTGTATTGGAAGAAGGTAAGCTTATGTCAATACGCTGTCAACATTTGAATGTGATTTCAAATGTCAACATTCTTAATCATGTTTTCTCAACAACAGTTTTTGCTATACAATAGGATTCATGTGATATTTTTTTACTGAGCAAATAGCCTTTATGATTATTATCAAAATATAAGACTTGCAGTAAGGAATAACTTCTTGGTCAAAGAATGCAATTTAAAAAAATGTCACTAAGGGAATAACCATGCCACTTACAGATTTTTCTATAGAGAAATTTTATTCTGGGTGTTCCACATTTTCTATTAAAAAGTACAGTTCCAAGCTAATGTCTGCCTTTTTCTGATAAACATTAGAAAAGGCCTAGGTTCTAGAATTCCTCCTTATATAGAATAAATTCAGTTCAAATCTTGACCAAAAAAATATAATAAATTCTGTACAGCATTGAAAGCTCTTTCTACCTTGAACATCAACACATTTCATTTTATACTGAGAGTATAGCTTCTTTTGGAATTCATCAAAGTTCTTTCTGCAGCTGTTTAATTTTTTTTATAATTGGATATACTAATGAAAATTAAATCAATAAATTTTACCATCTTAACTTACCTTTAAACCTTTGAAAACAATAGCTGGTCAAGACTTACTTTTTCACATTGCTATATCTACTTTGATAATACTATATTTAGAGATTTTTCTCTTCTGATTTGTAATTTTTATTGTTAATTTGTTCTCCATAGTCACCTTACTTGATATTCATATCAAGGTAAGCCCAAGCACATATATTAATTAATGATAATCTAATTGTTGCTGAAAAATATCAGTGGTTAAATCCAACATGTTTTGTTTATTTTTTTGTTTTTTCTTACACAATGCTCACAGCTAGCTCAGCAGAGGGCAGTGCTCTTTATAAGATATTTCAGAACCCATGTTGGCAGGATTACAATTTCACCAGTGCCTCTCTGAGCCCTTCAGCAAAGGAAGCAAAAAAAATGAATTACAAGTTTTATTTAAAAAGCATCCATCAAAAAGTAACAGCTGTTTGTTTTCCTAAGAATATGCTAATATTTAATTTTATCTTTAAGATTTGGAATATGGTATTTTTTTCATTATTTTAGAAATAGCAGACACTCATTAATGTTTTCATACACATCACGTGTAATATATTTGTGTCACATACATAGGCCTCCCAGGCAGTGCTAGAACCTGCCTGCCAGTACAGAGAGACCTGCCTGTAAAGAACCTGCCTGCCAATGCAGGACACGTAACAGATGGGAGTTCCATCCCTGGGTCAGGACTATCCCTTGGAGGAGGGCATGTCAACTCACTCCAATACTCTTGCCTGGAGAATTCAATGGACAGAGGAGCCTGATGGGCTACAGTCCACAGGGTCGGGAAGAGTCAGGCAGGCCTGAAGCAATTTAGCACACAAGCATGGACGCATATAGATTAGCAGATATATACGCATATCTATGTATACAATGCGGTAATACCTCACACCAGTCAGAATGGCCATCATCAAAAAATCTGCGAACAATACATGCTGGAGAGGATGTGGGGAAAAAAGGAACCCTCTTGTAATATGTGTGGGAATATAAATTGATTGAATCTCTATGGAGAACAATATGAACATTCTTTAACATAGCTAAGAATAAAATCATCATATGACTCATCAATCTCAGTCCTGGGCATGTGCTCTGGGAAAGCCCTATTTCAAAAGGTTGCAGGTGCCCCAGTGCTCATCACAGTGTTCTGACTATTACAATAGTCAGAGCAAGGAAGCAGCCCAGATATTCATCAACAGATGAACAGATACAAAAGATGTAGCACACATATGCAATGGAATATTACTCAGCCATAAAAAGGAAAGTATTTGAGTCTGCTGTAGTGAGGTGGGTGACCCTAGAGCCTGTTTCACAGAGTGAAGTAAGTCACAAAGAGAAAAGCAAATGTCATATATTAACACATATATATATCGGATCTTGAAAAATGATACTGATAGACTTATTGGCAGTGCAAGAATAGAGGCGCAGATGTAGAAAACTGACCTGCAGACCCAGTGGGGAAATGAAGGGTGGGACAGGTGAGAGAGTAGCTGCCGTGTATGTATATACGCCGGCATGTGTAAGACAGACAGCGGCAGGAAGCAGCTGAAGAGCGTAGGGAACTACGCCCTGTGCTTTGTGACGACCTAGCGGGGCGGATGGAGGGTGAGGCGAGAGGGAGGCTCAGGAAGGAGTGGGTGTATGCGTGCACGAGTGTGCGTGTGCACGCTTCAGTGTGGTCGACTCTGCGACCTGATGCCCTGTGGTCACCCAGGCTATTCTGTCCATGGGATTGTCCAGGTGAGAACAGAGGAGTGAGTGGCCGTGCCCTTCTCCAGGGGATCTCCCCAAGCCAGGGGTTGAACCCCTGACTCTTGCATCCACTGCATTGGTAGGCAGGTTCTTGACCACTAGCACCACAGGGGCACCCAGATATGTGTATACTTAGAGCTAATCTGCACCTCTGTACAGCAGAAGCCAACACAGCAGTGTAAAGCAATGATCCTTCACTTAAAAATAAAACCAAACAAAAGTTTTAAATTAATTTGTAATATAGTTCAAAATGTCTGTTTTGCATTAACTGCATCTTTTTTGTTTTGTGAACTTCTTCACCCATTTCTCCCATTCCCTTGCCCACAGCAACCACCAATCTGGCTTATTTCTCTTAGCATAATGTCCTCAAGGTCTATTCATGTTGCAAATGGCAAGTTTTCATAGTTTTATTATCATTGAAATATCTATGTGTGTGTACTCAGTCACTTCGGTTGTGCCTGACTCTTTGCAACCCTGTGGACTGCAGCCCTCCAGGCTCCCTCTGACCACGGAATTCTCCAGGCAAGGATACTGGGGTGGGATGCCATTCTGTTCTCCAGGGGCTCTTCCCAACCCAGGGATCAAACCTGGGTCTCCTGCACTGCAGGTCAATTCTTTACCATCTAAACCACCTGAGAAGAAATATTTATATCTCTATCTATCTATCTGTCTATCTATCTGTCTGTCTATCTATCTGTCTATCTATCTATCTATCTATCTATCTATCTATCTATCTATCTATCTATCTATCTATCTATCTATCTATCTATCTATATTTAAGAGAAGGAAAAGGGACCCACTCCAGGATTCTAGCCTGGGAAATGTCATGGACAGAGAATATTGGCAGGATATAGTCCATGGTGTTGCAAAAGGGTCAGACATGACTTAGCAAATTAGCAACAGCAGTATATGTCACAATTTCTTTGTTAATTTATCTATGTGTAGACACTTAGCTTGTTTCCATATCTTGTCTACAGCAAATGATGCTGCAATGAATGTTGGGAATGCACATATCTTTTCTGATTACTGTTTTTGTTTCCTTTGAGTAACTACCCTGATGTGAAATTTCTGGATCATATGATAGCTGTATTTTTAATGTACTGAGGCACTTCCATACTGTTCTAAACAGTGGCGGCACTGCTTTACATCCCCACCAACACTTCTTGTCTCTTGTCTTTCTGATAACAGTTATTCTAACAGGTATGAGGTGATACCTCATTATGCTTTTGATTTGCACCTACCTGATAATGAATGATGTTGAACAGCTCTTCAGGCACCTGTGGGACATCTGTATGTCTGGAATCACAGGTCTTCAGAACTCCTGATATTTTTCAATGGCAGTATTACAATTTCCACCATAGTTTTGTGAGTTCTTTATATATTTTGCTTATTAGACCTTATACATAGATATAATTTACAGGTGTGCAGTCCCATTCAGTAAGCTTCTTTTTTGTGTTGTTGATGGTTCCTTTGTTGTTCAGTATTTTTAGGATAATGAATATTGTTTTGTTAGTGATAATCTTGAGATGAGAATTTTATTTAAATTAATGGGATAATTTTAAGGCTTACCTATCATCACTGGTAGATAAATTTTGAGTGGGCTGATTTTTCTGATACTATTTGGACTCCAATACATAGGATTATATTATGATGACTAATGGCGCTATCAATTTTACCTATACAATGCTACTGCCCTTTTTATATTATTAATATTGTGGGTATGTTGACTACCACAACCATGATTCTCCTGCTTTCAAGTACATTGACTCTCTCTTAACATCAATTCAGAAGTCTAGCAACATGTCCCAAGGAGGGCCTGGATGATGCATCTTCTACAATTCCAGAGCTTTCAAAATCAGCTCCTCCTTAAGGCATACACTAACCTCAGGATTGTGTGAAAGTCACTTAGTTGTGTCCAACTCTTTGCGATCCCACGGACTAACACTGAATTTTCCAGGCCAGGATACTGGAGTGGGTCAGACCAGTTCAGTTTAGTCACTTAGTTGTGTCCGGCTCTTTGTGGCCGCATGAACTGCAGCAAGTCTGGCCTCATTGTCTGTCATCAACCCCCAGAACCCACCCAAACTCATGTCCATTGAGTCAGTGATGCCATTCAACCATCTCATCCTTTGTCATCCCCTTCTCCTCCTGCCCTCAATCTTTCCCAGAAATGGGTCTTTTCAAATGAGTCATCTCTTCGCATCAGATGGCTAAAATATTGCAGTTTCAGCCTCAACATCAGTCCTTCCAATGAACACTTAGGACTGATCTCCTTTAGGATGGACTGGTTGGATCTCCTTGCAGTCCAAGGGATGCTCAAGAGTCTTCTCCAACACCACAGTTCTAAAGCATCAATTCTCTTTCTTTATAGTCCAACTCTCACATCCATACATGACCACCAGAAAAACCATAGCCTTGACTATACGGGCTTTTGTTACCAAAGTAATGTCTCTGGTTTTTAATATGCTGTCTAGATTGGTCATAACTTTCCTTCCAAGGAGTAAGCATCTTTTAATTTCATGGCTGCGATCACCATCTTCGGTGATTTTGGAGCCCAGAAAAATAAAGTCTGACACTGTTTCCCCATCTGTCTGTCATGAAGTGATGGGACCTGATGTCATGATCTTAGTTTTCTGAATGCTGAGTTTTAAGCCAACTTTTTCACTCTGATCTTTCACTTTCATCAAGAGGCTCTTTAGTTCTTCACTTTCTGCCATAAGGATGGTGTCATCTGCATTTCTGAGGTTATTGATATTTCTCCCGGCAATCTTGATTCCAGCTTGTGCTTCATCCAGCCCAGCATTTCTCATGATGTACTCTGCATATACGTTGAATAAGCAGGGTGACGATATACAACCTTAACATACTCCTTTTCCTATTTGGAACCAGTCTGTTGTTCCATGTCCAGTTCTAACTGTTGCTTCCTGACCTGCATACAGGTTTCTCAAGAGACAGGTCAGATGGTCTGGTATTCCAATCTTTTTCAGAATTTTCCACAGTATATTGTGATCCATGCAGTCAAAGGATTTGGCATAGTCAATAAAGCAGAAATAGATGTTTTTCTGGAATTCTCTTGCTTTTTCGATGATCCTGTGGATGTTGGCAGTTTGATCTCTGGTTCCTCTGCCTTTTCTAAAATCAGCTTGAACATCTGGAAATTCATGGTTCATGTATTGCTGAAGACTGGATTGGAGAATTTTAAGCATTATATTACTAGCGTGTGAGATGGGTGCAATTGTGTGGTAATTTAAGCGTTCTTTGGCATTGCCTTTCTTTGGGATTGGAAAGAAAACTGACCTTTTCTTGTCCTATGGCCACTGCCGAGTTTTCCATATTTGTTGGCATATTGAGCATAGCACTTTCCTAGCATCATCTTTCAGGATTTGAAATAGCTCAACTGGAATTCCAGCACGTCCACTGGCTTTGTTCATAGTGATGCTTCCTAAGGCCCACTTGACTTCACATTCTGGATGCCTGGCTCTAGGTGAGTGACCACACCATCGTGATTATCTGGGTCATGAAGATCTTTTTTGTACAGTTCTTCTGTGTATTCTTGCCCCCTCTTCCTAATATCTTCTGCTTCTGTTAGGTCCCTACCATTTCTGTCCTTTATTGAGCCCATCTTTGCATGAAATATTCCCTTGTCATCTCTAATTTTCTTAAAGAGATCTCTAGTCCTTCCCATTCTATTGTTTTCCTCTATTTCTTTGCATTGATCACAGAGGAAGGATTTCTTATTTCTCCTTGCTATTCTTTGGAACTCTGCATTCAGATGAGAATCTCTTTCCTTTTCTCTTCTGATTTTTGCTTCCCATCTTTTCTCAGCTATTTGTAAGGCCTCCTCAGACAGCCATTTTGCTTTTTTGCATTTCTTTTTCTTGTGGATGCTCTTGATTCCTGTCTCCTGTACAATGTCATGAATCTACATCCATAGTTCATCAGGCACTCTGTCTATCAGATCTAGTCCTTTAAATCTATATCTCACTTCCACTGTATAGTCATAAGGGATTTGATTTAGGTCATACCTGAATGATCTAGTGGCTTTCTCCACTTTCTTCAGTTTCAGTCTGAATTTGGCAATAAGGAATTCATGATCCGAGCCACAGTCAGCTCCTGGTCTTGCTTTTGCTGACTGTATAGAGCTTCTCCATCTTTGCCTGCAAAGAATATAATCAATCTGATTTCAGTGTCGACCATTTGATGATGTCCATATATAGAGTCTTCTCTTGTGTTCTTGGGAGAGGGTGTTTGCTCTGACCAGTGCGTTCTCTTGGCAGAACTCTATTAGCCTTTGCCCTACTTCATTCTGTACTCCAAGGCAAAATGTGCCTGTTATTCCAGGTGTTTCCTGACTTCCTACTTTTGCATTCCAGTCCCCTATAATGAAAAGGACATCTTTTTTGGGTGTTAGTTCTAGAAGGTCTTGTAGGTCTTCATAGCATTGTTCAACTTCAGCTTCTTCAGCATTACTGGTCGGGGCATAGACTTGAATTACCATGGTATCGAATGATTTGCCTTGGAAATGAACAGAGATCATTCTGTCATTTTTGAGGTTGCATCCAAGTACTGCATTTCAGACTCCTTTGTTGACCACGGGGACTACTTCATTTCTTCTAAGGGATTCCTGCCCACAGTAGTAGATATAATGGTCATCTGATTTAAATTATCCCTTTCCAGTCCATCTTAGTTCACTGATTCCTAGAATGTCAATGTTCACTCTTGTTATCTCCTGTTTGACCACTTCCAGTTTGCCTTGATTCATGGACCTAACATTCCAGGTTCCTATGCAATATTGCTCTTTACTTTGCTGGAGCAGCCATGAAGAGAGACCCCATGTCCAAGGTAAGAGAAACCCAAGTAAGACCGTAGGCACTGAGAGAGGGGATCAGGGGGCAGACAGGCTGAAACCATAATCACAGACAACAAGCCAGTCTGATCACATGGACCACAGCCTTGTCTAACGCGATGAAACTCAGCAGCTATTAAAACGCCTCAAAGGAGAGAGGTGCAGAAGGGCATGTTATCAAAGTAGGGAACTCATTTTCTTTTATTAGAAGCCATTATGATGCCCCATGAAAAGGAAAAGCTGTTGAAAATTATCAAAATATATTCAAAATACATTTTATTGGTGTATATTGAAGAGTGCAATTTCTGACTGCAGCTTTATTACACATCACAAAGTAATCACATACACCTTACCCATGACCCAAGGCAAAATGTTACCAACACTTTGGAAGTCCTCTTGTGCACACTCCCTTTTAACATTTTTATTGCCCTCCGCAAAGGGGAAATTTGCTTGTTTCTAGAACACTATTTTCCTTTTCTTGGTATTTCATTTACATGAAATCACAAAGTATGAATTCCTTTCAGTCTAGTAAATCTAATTGACACTGTGATAATATGATACATGTATGTCATGTGATTAAGTAGCTTATATTATTTTATTGTGGCATAAATTTTCATTATATTTTATATATAAAATATAAATAACTATAGAGTACAAAAACTATATATATCCATTCTATGGATTATATACATTATTACTGTCCTATTTCTGTTCTTTGTAAATAATTTTATAAATACTTCTAAATATTTATATACACACATTTCCCTTTGATTATATAAACAGAGAAATGGAACAGACAGGTTGTAGCATTAAATATATGCTTAGATTTTAGTAACCATTGTCAAAATTTTTCCAAAGTATTTGTAATGTATTTAAATACCTCAAATTAGTTTAACAGTATATGAGAGTTGTGATAGCTTAAAGGATATTTTCCTAAAGGAAGCTAACCCTGAATATTTATTGGAAGGACTGATGCTGAGGCTGAAGCTCCAATACTTTGGCCACTTGAATCAGTGAGTCAACTCACTGGAAAAGACTGGGAAAGACTGAGGGAAGGAGGAGATGGGGACGACAGAGGATGAGATGGTCGGATGGCATCATCAATTTGATGGACATGAGTTTTAGCAAACTTGGAGATAGTGAAGGGCAAGGAAGCCTGGGTTCCTGCAGTCCATGGGGTTGCAAAGTGTCAGACATGACTGAGCAACTGATCAACAACAGTAGCTTGAAACCAGAAATTCAATTTGAAATTTTCATTTTTTAAAAATTTTAGTTAATCTAATTTTAGTTCCATGGTTTCAATTGTGATTTAGATTCTATTAATGACAAAGGTTATTGAACATATTTTCATATTTTATTTTCCTTGGGCATATCCATTTACAAATTTCCTATTCTAGTCTTGGATATTTTTTCAACTGAGTTATTTTCCCAATTGATACGTAGCAATTACTTACACATTCTAGAAAAAAAATTTGGTGGATATTTGCAAAATGATGATATAGCTTATTGATCATATGACTATATATTTAAAAATGGTAGATGGTTTATAATCACACTGAGACAATAGGGAAAAATTAGACTCAACCAAATCAAGCAATGTATAATACAATCTTTGTCATATATATAGCAAAAATATATATTTTTATTTTGGTGGCTTGTCATTTTTCTCATGGAGATGATTTTAAAGAATAGAAACCCTACAATGAAACGTAGTCCAATATTAATACTTTTCAAACCCTTTTCTTTAAACTATCTATTTGAAAGGGTTCATACAGTTGGTCTATTTTTTTGTACCCATCTCGTACTGTGTTAATTACTGTAACTCTATAATAATAGATTTTGAAATCCAGTGTAGTGCCTTCAATTTTTTTTTTCAAATGGCTTGAACTACTCTTGGCCTCTAAAATATGCCCCTACATATTTTAGATTTGGATTCTATAATAAACTTACTGAGATATTATTGATTTTCATAACATATTTATTTCAGAGGGAGTTCCAATCAACAAGCATGGTGTATTTGCCATTTAAAGAAAAAAGCCATTTTTTTCTCAGTAATGTTTCTTTTTTTTAAATTTTATGTATATAGTTCTTTAACAACTTTAACTAGATTTGTTTAGTTATTTGGTGATTTTTATATTGTTATCAGTGATACTTTTAGAACTTTGAGTTATTTAAAAATCTTCACCTATAATGATTTCATTGTGAATAATGATGATTTATCTGTTCCATTCCAGTCTTTATGATCTAACTATGGCTCAGATCATGAACTCCTTATTGCCAAAGTCAGACTTAAATTGAAGAAAGTAGGGAAAACCATGAGACCATTCAGGTATGACTAAATCAAATCCCTTACGATTATACAGTGGAGGTGAAAATCATATTCAAGGGATTTTATCTGATAGACAGAGTGCCTGAAGAGCTATGGATAGAAGTTCGTGACACTGTACAGGTGACAGTGATCAAGACCATCCTCAAGAAAAAGAAATTTAAAGTGACAAAACGGTTTCTGAAGAAGCCTTACAAAAACTGTGAGAACAAGAGGAGCGAAAGGCAAAGGAGAAAAGGAAAGAGATTCCCATCTGAATGCAGAGTTCCAAAGAATAGCAAGGAGAAATAAGAAACCCTTCCTCTGTGATCAGTGCAAAGAAATAGAGGAAAACAAGAGAATGGGAAGGACTAGAGATCTCTTTAAGAAAATTAGAGATGACAAGGGAATATTTCATGCAAAGATGGGCTCAATAAAGGACAGAAATGGTAGGGACCTAACAGAAGCAGAAGATATTAGGAAGAGGGGGCAAGAATATACAGAAGAACTGTACAAAAAAGATCTCCATGACCCAGATATTCACGATGGTGTGGTCACTCACCTAGAGCCAGGCATCCTGGAGGTGAAGTCAAGTGGGCCTTAGGAAGCATCACTATGAACAAAGCCAGTGGATGTGCTGGAATTCCAGTTGAGCTATTTCAAATCCTGAAAGATGATGCTAGGAAAGTGCTATGCTCAATATGCCAGCAAATTTGGAAAACTCGGCAGTGGCCACAGGACGGGAAAAGGTCAGTTTTCATTCTAATCCCAAAAGAAAGGCAATGCCAAAGAATGCTCAAACTACCACATAATTGCATTCATCTCACCTGCTAGCAAAGTAATGCTCAAAATTCTCCAAACCTGTCTTCAATATTGCCTGAAATGTGAACTTCCAGATGTTCAAGCTGGATTTAGGCATAGGAGCCAGAGATCAAATTTCCAACGTCTGTGGGATCATCAAAAAAGCAAGAGAATTCCAGAAAAATATCTATTTCTGCTTTATTGACTATGCCAAAGCCTTTGACTGTGTGGATTACAATAAAATGTGGAAAATTCTTAAAGAGACGGGAATACCAGACCACCTGACCTGCCTCCTGAAACCTGTATGCAGGTCAGGAAGCAACAGTTAGAACTGAACGTGGAACAACAGACTGGTTCCAAATAGTAAAAAGAATACGTTAAGGCTGTGTATTGTCACCATGTTATTTAACTTATATGCAGAGTACATCATATGAAATACTGGGCTGGAAGAAGCACAAGCTGTAATCAAAATTGCTGGGAGAAATATCAATAACCTCAGATATGCAGATGGCACCACCCTTATGGCAGAAAGTGAAGAGAACTAAAAGGCCTCTTGCTGAAGGTCAAAGAGGAGAGTGAAAAAGTTGGCTTAAAACTCCACATTCAGAAACCTAAGATCATGGCATCCAGTCCCATCACCTCATGACAAATAGATGGGGGAACAATGAAAACAGTGAGAGACTTTATTTTCTTTGGCTTCAAAATCACTGCAGATGGTGATTGCAGCCATGAAATTAAAAGAAAAGCTATCATCAACCTAGATAGCATATTAAAAAGCAGAGACATTACTTTACCAACAAAGATCCATGTAGTCAAAGCTATAGTTTTTCCAGTAGACATGTATGGATGTGGGAGTTTTGGCTTTATAAAGAAAGCTGAGTGGTGAAGAATGGTTGCTTTTGAACTGTGGTGTTGGAGAAGACTCTTCAGAATCCCTGGGACTGCAAGGAGATCCAACCAGTTAATCCTAAAGGAAATCAGTCTTGAATGTTCCTTGAAAGGACTGACGGTGAAGCTGAAGCTCCAATACTTTGTCCACCTGATGAGAACAACTGACTCATTGGAAAAGACCCTGATGCTGGGAATGACTGAAGGCAGGAGGAGAAGGGGACGGCAGAGGATTGGACGATCGGATGGTATCACCCACCCGATGGACATGAGTTTGACCACACTCCTGGGACTGATGATGGACAGGGAAGCCTGTATGCTGGAGTCATGGAGCTGCAGAGTCAGACATGACTGATGTGAACTGAATCTGTTAAAAATTTAGCTCCAGCTTTCCTGAAATTGATAATAATAGGCATTCTTTCTCTTTCTTCTTCTCAGGCAGAAAGTTATCAGTATTTCATTTTTAAAAAATAATGTTTCCTGTGGAGTTTCAAAAATATATATTAAATGAATCCATTAGAGTTCTAGTTTTCTAATTCTTCTATATATCTATTTCAATGATTCCACTTTTGTCATTTATTCTATTAACGTGTTAGAAATGATGAATTAATATTTTAGTTGGTAAACCATCTCTGCTTGGTTGGCAAAACCCAACTCTAACAAAGCACATTGTCTAATGCATATGTTACCAGATTTACTTTCCTCGTGTGTTGATTAAATCTCTGCCTCAGGGACTTTCCTGGCGGCCCTGTTGTCGACGATCCCCCACGCACTCCGGGACGCACGTCTGACCTCTGGCCGGGGACTGAAGTGCTCATATGCTGCAGGACAACTAGGCCCGCGCAGCTCGACTTGAGAGCCTGCCGCGGAGTCCCTGAGCCGCCACAGGAGGGCGCGCCACAGCGAAGTCTCCCTTGCGCCACCACTGGGGTCTGAGGCAGCCAGCAAAGGAAGATTGCTGCCTGCAAAGTCATGACTTCCTTCCGCAATCTCCTCTCTGATTATAGTACTTGGTACCGGTAAAAAGGTTACACTAGCTCCATAAAATGTCTTGGAGAACGTCCTCTTATTGTTTCTATAAAACAGTATAAATGATATTGTTGCTATTAATACTATGCAGCTGTTTATCCCCACCTGATGTTTCACTATGGCTCTGGGATAGTCTTCCTGCAAGGTTTTAACTAGAGATTTA
>ML661888.1:9470354-9505425 GCA_007570785.1 Antilocapra americana | reverse complement strand
ACATATGCTCCCCCTCCAGAACCCCCCTCCCTCCTCCCTCCCCGCTGCCGGGAAATCTCGCTGCACCAGCCCCGAGCATCAATCCTCGGCTGGCGATTGATTAGACATATGATAATTAACATGCTTCAATGCCCTTTTCCCATATCATCCCACCCTTACCCTCATCCACAAAGTCCACGAGTCTATTCTATACATCTGCATCGCTGCATTGTTTACAATAACCAGGACATGGAAGCAACCCAGATGCCCATCAACTGACGAATGGATAAAAAAGCTGTGGTACATATACACAATGGAATATTACTCAGCATTAAAAAAAAATTCATTTGAAGCAATTCTAGAGATTTAATTTTTAAAATTGGTTTGCTTCTTATTGTTGTTTAGTCATTAAGCCACATCTGATTCTTTCATGACTCCATGGATGGTAGCCCGCCAGGTTCCTCTGTCCGTGGGATTACCCAGGCAACAATATTGAAGTGGAATATTTTAAATAGACTTTGACAAATCAAATTTTCTCTTTTTCCTTATTTCAGTTTAGGAAAGCTATCTCCACTTCATCTAAATTGTTCAATTAGTTAAGATAAAATGTTCTTATATTTACCTGTGATTTTTATGCCGATTATTTTTTCATTGAATGTTGATCTTTGAATATGAAATATGCTAGAGGTTCTTTGAGCTCTGGTTGAAGCTATCTGCCTCAGTAGTGTAATTATCATATGCCTAGCAAGCAGTCACTGTTGGACATAATCATCTCATTCAGTCATATTGAGTTGAATCATTGATATTTTCCAGTTTTTTGAAGACTTTGCCTATCTGCTGTTCACTCCTCATTTTTGCTGGCAGCTCTCCTTGACCCGACAGAAAAGCATGGGATGATGAACTTGCTCAGTTTCTCTGTCGATTCTGATTCTTTGCAACCCTATGGACTGCAGCCTGCCAAGCTCCTCTGTCCATGGAATTTGTCCTGGCAGGAGTAAGCACTGGAGTGGGTTGACGTTTCCTCCTCCAGGGAATCTTCCAGACCCAGAGACTGAAACCATGTCTCCTGCATTGGCAGGTGGATTCTTAATCACTGAACCACTAGGGAAGCCCATGGGATGAATACCGGGGCCCTATTCACTGGTGGGACTTCCTTAGCTGTGTGAGGCTGCCGAAAGGATGCTGTCTACTCAGCCTCTCAGTGTTGCTTTGGAGACAATGACTAGCTCAAGTGAAAAAGCAGTGTCCAACATTGAGCTCACATGTCTGACGAGACTTTGCTTTGGAAGCTTGCCCACAAGTCTCCAGTACCTTCAGAGCTCCCTGACTTATACAGATGCAACAGAATGGCCTTGATTTGTGTTCTGACTATCCAGAGCTTGTGTAAGTGGGGCTGCTAGGTGAGCTGCAGGGAGGCTGGAGAAAACCCACGTACAGATAACTGCTTGTGTGTGTGTGTTGGTGTGTGGTAGGTGCCCACCTGGGTCTAGGAATGACACTTCCTCCAGGTTCAAAACAAGAAACAGATCAATAATAGTAGATTGCTCTTTATGTCTGTTACAGAGTATGGGTAATGAAATTTTACTGATGATATATCAGTTAGTTTCAAGGAGTGTCTACATTTACATAACTGGTATTTGTTAGTTAATCATAGTAAAGATTCCTCAGAATTAATTGAAAGTATTTCAAAATTTCCAGGAATTTAGTCATTATTGTAACATCACAGTCTCAAAGAAGAGATCATGAGAGTATTTTGCTCATTATTCATAATTATAAATGTCCAGTAGAGCCAGTGAAGAGCTTCAATTAAAAGCAAGATAAAATTTTCAGTGAAAAGGTCAATTATGGGTTTAGGGAAAAAAGATGTTACAGATCAGATTTTTATATTTCATGGTATTTTAGGCAGAAGGAATGAGTGGAGATTTCCCCAGATTAAGAAACTTTTAATTTTAAAAGTTTATAAGAATATGGAAGAAAGACATTTAAGGAAATAAGGAATAAATTAAAACATTGTGAAGAAACGTGTTCATTTGGCATCTGGAGACTGGTTAACATCTCATCTCATTTACCAGATGCATAATGTTGGGCAAACTATTTAACCTCTTGGAATCTTAAATTACTAATCTTTAAAATAGATCTAGTAACACTGACCTTATATGACTCATGAATAGTAAATGTGATCATAGGAAATAGCAGTATGAGCAGACCCTGACACTTATTAAGGGCTTGATAATTGTTTATTGAACAAAACACGTTTAGTATACATAATAATGCTAACCCAGTGGACAAATTACTAACATTATTTTGCTGAGTCAAGGTGAGAGAAGCTGCTCTCAGCCGTCTCAGGGGCCTGTCACTCTTGTATGTAAAATCCTCTCCCAGTCTTCTCCTTCCTCCCTCTTCAGTCTCCTCCTTCTTTACTTCCCTTCCACTTCCCAGTCTCCATATCCTTCTTTATCCTTATTTCCTCTCCTTTGGGTCTATTCCTCCTTCTCCTTCTTACCACTCTCTCTCATTTAAACTGGGAATCTTTGTTTTATTTTCTCTCATGTTTTAGGAAGTCTTGATATCAATTAATCCAATAAGATTGGATAAGAAAATGTGAGTGGAATAATATTATTGAACGTAGAAAATCAGAAACTTAATGTTCTTTGATAATTCTTTATACTTCTATTACAGAGTTTTACTTCCTCTTTGTCATCACCAATCAGCTTGGTTATTTCTATCTCCTCCCCTATGATTAGAAAATGTTAGGTAACTACTGATGTGAGTAATAATGACATGTTAGTGATTTGGGATTCTTTAGATAGACAAATGTAGGAGAAAAGATAGTGCTTAAGAGTCTGAGATTAATATTCAGGTTTAACAATTTTCATGTAAACTTGGGTAAGTTATTTAGCTTCCTGGGATTCCTCCTCTGTAAAATGTGAATAATAATACCACCCATCTCAGAGGGCTGTTTGTAGGTTATATAAGCCAGCCATTATAATATATAATATATATTATATTATATTATATTATAATACTTACTATAGTGTCTGGAACATGGTATGTACTTACTACACATAAGATGGAAGATAACAATGTCACTCTGGGAAGGATTATTAGAGTTCATGAGATACATAATTAGAATTGAACACATTTAAAAATAGACTAGGAGATGACTGTTTTAAGTTGGAATCCCAGTAACAAATGCTGATGCAGATGCCTGCCCATAGGACGTCTTTGAGCGAGCGCTCTGTAGAGCAGCCTTGCAAACTCCCAAGCCCAGGACCTCCTCTGGGAGCACGTGGAGTAAGGCTGGGAAGAGGAGCTGGACTGCGATGAAGTTCTCAAAAAGGTTTTGCCCGTCTTACAAGGAATTCTGCAGCTGAGATTGTCCTAAAGAGATGCTCTAATTAAAGTAAAGACATCGGGCTTCCCCCACCAACCACAATGAGTGCTAGTTACAGCTAGGAAGGCGTCAGAGCCCAGGGCAGCGCAGGCCCCCTCCTGAGAGGCAGTTATCAGATAAGACTTACCCAGACTGAAAACATCAACAAACACCCATCTCTCTGCGCTTTTCCAAATGAATGCTTTGATCTGAAGGAAGCACACTTGTTGCATTCTATTACATTTGTGATACACATGATATCTGGGGCTTCCCTGGTGGCTCAGATGGTGGAGAGTCTGCCTGCAATGCAGGAGATCAGAGTGGATCCCTGTGTTGGGAAGATCCCCTGGAGAAAAGACTGGCAACCCACCCACTCCAGGAGTCTTGTCTGGAGAATTCCACGGACAGAGGAGCCAGGCGGGCTACAGTCCATGGGGTAGCGAACAGTTAAGAACAACTGAGAGACCACACACAAACATACACAGACATACACATACAGGTATGCACACGGGTATAAATAGACAACATTTATGTATTACTACATTTGAGAATATATATGAAGTGTACATGATTTAACACAGAAGCAATCTATGATTTTTATATATGTATTTGAACTAATGTATTTATGATGTTAAAGTTTCATACTGTGAATTTTGTATAGAAGTATGCTTTTACAATAAGGACAAGCAAGAATATAAACAATTAAAAATATTTTTGCTAGGTAGACAAGTTTCATGTTTTTAATACTGAATGCACAAAGTACCTCGATTCTTGCAGACACTAAAAAAGTTACCCCACTGACTGTCAGTATAGAAAACGAGTCACTCCAAAGGCTCTCAGACATCCGGACAGATTTCAGCAAAAACCCACATTTCTGTAAGTCATTTGACATAAAAATATTTTGCTTATCAATTACTTTGAAAGTCACACCTATTCAAATATATATAAAAATCATGATAAAGACTTTCTCTAAATACAAAGAATGATAAGACAAAATTTAGTCAGTAAATTCATCCCAAGACATTGAATAAAGAAACTCATAAACTATTAAATTTTATTTTTCCCAGAGAAGTTGTTTGGAAGGCAAAGAAATAGACCAGATATCCTTATTATTTTATAAAGTACATGTCTAATGAATTTTGGGAGCAATTTGCCTTTTTGAAAGCATTTCCTGGTTCTTACTTTGGGAACACGAATTATAGAGTTTAGGTTCCAAGTTGCTGTGGTTATTAAACGTGCAAAGTGCAGAGTCCTTGTCTCCTTATCTTCGTTGTTCCGAACTGAACCCCTTATCATTTGGAGACACATCACCTGCGATGTACTTCAGATTGTTTCCTCAAAGAATCTAGAAGATATTTCTCAGAAGAGCATTTCTAATTGGAGATGAAGTGTTCATTTGCAACAGAAATGGTAGGAAAAAAAAAGTCTTGAAAACAATATAGCTATGTCTCAAGTAAGCGAATGAGGACACTACAGGTAGGTATCTAGTCAGTATAAGGGGTTTGTCCATTTGTAATTATTCTGATCTGTTTGAAACATTGGGATGCTTCTGTTTTAGAGTTGGAAAATAGTTGGTTTACAGCACTGTGTTAGTTTCTGCTGTTTGGAAAAGTGAATCAGCGTTATATACAGATACGCTTTTCCATCACTTTCCCATGTAAGTCATTACTGAGTATTGAGTGCCCGGTGCTATACAGCAGACCCCTTAGAGTAACTGATTTTATATATAGTGATGTTCACATGTCAATTCCCCTCCTCACTCCCTTTGGGCAGTACATTTGTATTTAACATTTGTTGCTTATATGTGGAATCTAAATAAAAAGGAAGGGGTATAGGTGAACTTATCTACAAACAGAAATACTCTGATTCTTAAATATTGATTGGCGTTTTTGCATGAATGTGTATGATCACAGCTAGGGTAAGAGGAGGTGGGAAAAGATATGAGTGATGGGAAAGGAGAAAAGGAGGAGGGGGAGAAGGAAAAGAAGGAGGGAGGGGAAAAAGAGTGGTTAGAAAAGAGGAAGGAAGGAAAAAGGAAGAAAGAAAGGGGGTGATGAAGGATGGAAACATTCAGCTTTGATTTCAAGGAAGAATCGGAAGAAGAAAGCTACCACTATGAGGCGGACGGCCCGTGGTCCATTTTCCCAGTTTCCCCACTCAGCCATTGATAGAAGGTCTGAGAAGTATGTAGAAGCAGTCCCCTTGTGCAAATGAGGAAACAGAATCGTGCAGTTGTATATAGAGAAATAGTCATCTAGGATTTACATATGGTCTAGACTCCCTTAATCATTTAGGCACAATACCAAACAGATTTGTGAGATGGGACCAAACAGTGAAAATACTCTCAGTGGCTTTCAGAAATGAAACCCTCTCATACTTCTGAGCAATGGCGTTTTGTGCCTGTTTTACAAAACAAATGCTCAGTTCAAAAAAAAATTTTTTTCCCACCTGGCAAAGGTGACACATACAAAAAAGTTCAAAATATGTGTGTATATTGTTTAGGAAGTCACTGTATGTTTTTAAATTGTATTACAGTTTCGTGTAATGACTTGCCTTTCTGTCACACAGCATTATCTGTGTGAACACCCTATAGTTTGATTCAATTAGGGCTCAACTGGTTCCAAAGTGGCTTGCAGCTTCTGTGAGGCATGGCCAATTCTGGCTCATCCAAATTTCAAGTTGTGCTGGGGAAGTCTAGAAATCTCGTGGTGTTGGGACCCCTTCAATGTCGGGTCCCTGAAGCTGTGTCCTTCATTGTGCCCTGTGCTTATAATGTCATACTCAATTCAATCCTCCACTGGCCATTAGATAGTCATTGTGCTGACCTGAAATGAAGAGATCTCCAGATATTTTTCCAGCAAAGATATGTTTATTTAGGATCAGCAGAGAATTGCAATTTAGTGTTGGCAACCATGGCAAGCGAAGTGCAAGTCTTTGCAGAGAGGGGGGACGTGTCTATGGAGAGGAAAGGAACGATAGAAAGCTGCAGCAAGCAGAGTCCCCGGCCTTTCACTGGCTGAGTCCTTGCCGGGAGAGAAGAGGAGTCTTCCTTCTTGTCCTGCTCCGCTAGCACTGCGAGGCATGAACGCCCCCCAGTCTAGTCTTCAATCTGCTTAACTGAGGCTTCTGATTATTGGCTTTTAACAGTAGTCTATTAACTCTGTATCACAGAACAGAAAACTGAGACTGGGAGGGATCAGTACCTTTCCTAGATTCACAAAAGTGGTTGAGTTTGGATATAAACCAACTTTAGAAGGTCTTCTTGGTCTATAGAACCTGTGCTGCGTATTCCTGTATTATTTTGCCTTTTACATCACATTATTCTACAAACACGTTAAACAATAAGAAAATCAACAAGTTCCTTCTCAGTGTTTAAACCTTGCTTCTATTACCATATAGCACAAATGACTTTGGTAGATAAAAAGGAAAAGATAAATTATTGTGAGAGGCCAGCATCCTGCAACGGAGAGAGCTCACAGCAGAGTGTTGTTCTGGGCTGTTCCATTGGAGGGACTTTGATTTATTCAAATCCTGCTATAATTGTTTCAAAACTAAATGAAAATGGAATCATCTATTATCATATAGAAGGATTAAACCTTAAATTGGATTTCCGAGTTTAAGATGAAAAAGTAAGCTAACCTCCAAAATGGCTTAAAATTGAACTTTATCTCCTAGTATGGAACAATAGCTTTAAGAGATTTAGAGGAAGAATGAGTCTCTAAAAAGTGGTATAGTAATAAAAATGGCAGTGTTATAAGCAAATTAGGGCAAATAGTCTATTTTTCCCTTTAACCCAGTATTATTACGAACTCTGATAAATGTATAATCTTTCACTAAAACTTCTTTTTGGCATGTGTTAGTGCCTTGTGGGTTAAATGCAGAGCTCAAGGATAAATGTCAAAGTCATGCAGGCACACACACGCGCACAGACACACCACATGCATGCAAACACACACAGACACACACACGTGCACACACATGCACACACACACATGTGCACACTCACAGGCACACACATGCACACACACAGACACATGCACACACATGTGCACACACAGACATGCGCACACACACACACAGGCACACAAACATACGCACACACACATATCAGCATAATATGAATACCTTACTCTTCTAATTTAGATAGTTATACATTGCTTTTTAAATTATAGATATTTATACCTAATAAGGATAACATAAAGCATATCTATTTTTAAGGTAATATCCTGAATAGTTTTGCTTGCCTTAAGGTTAAAAGATCCTTTATAGAGTATTTAGTTATGGTAGTCCTCTAACAATGCTACTCAATGAAATTGGAAGAGGTTTGGGTATGGGAAATAGCCACAGGTAGAGTATTTTGGCTGTAAGTCTGAAATATGGTAATACACCAGTGATTCTTCACTGGGGCTTATTTCTAGCCCCTGCTCCCAGATACATTTGACACTGAGCCACTTTTGGTCGTCCCGAGTGTGAGAAGGAGGCCATTAGAGACTAGACGTAGCGACCAGGGATGCTGCCATTCCAGTGTGCAAGACAGCTCCGCACAACCAAGAACCACCCACGTGAGCCAACAAAGGGTGGTGTGTGTCCGCATACTCATTTGTACGGGGGACTCTGGCTTTTGATGCCAAGCTCCAAAACAGACATCACACAGTTGCACTGGAATCAGCATCGCTGTGCTTCAGAGCATGAACGTAGGAGAACGCTGTTTACTTTGGTATGAGTCAAAGTAACACCCTCCTTTCCATGGATGTTCACATGAAGAAAGCAAAAACTAATGCTCTAATTTACATTTCTGTCTATTGCATGATAAGGGGAGAATTTGTATAAATTAAGCCAATATTTGAAACATATGCAATATATTCTGAAAATATCTGTAATTAAGAATCACCTGGTATGCTCTGGAATAAAATAAATATCCAAAACCTACACCAGAGGGTTGTTTTGCTTTATTAAGTATAAAGTAAAGGCTAACACATTTTCTCTTTTAATAAGAACTTTTCATGATTCTCACGTGGTTAGTTCACTTGGAGTCCTACTTGGGAAAATGGAATAGAATTCCTGTAGAACCAGTGGCTCTAGTGGCGTATTAAGTAGCAATTTCTAAGTTTGTACTTGGACATCCGTGATACAAAAGTCAATGCTAAATGAATAACTGTCATCTAGGGCTTGAAAAGTACAAATAAAAATGTTAAAATGAAACCTATGGGCTTAGATCAACACATTCAAGCCCTGTCACCACATCATCTCAAAACATGACCTTGTATTTTACATGTAATCCTGGCCCCAAATCACCTTCAAACGAGTGAGCAAATGAATGAATGGTAATTATTTACAAGAAACACGTATGCTAGGTCACGTTTCCTTATGCTTACACAGAGTGCCACCAGCCAGTGGGGCAGTGACAGGTTTATGGCAGAAACATATGAGAGAAGGGTCCGTTAGCAGGGAAGTGCACGGGAAATGCAAACGTGTCTACTCATAGAGTTTTATTATTGCTTATTTTCTAGTCAATTTAAAATTATTTGATTAAACCTTGATCTGAACTATTTGACATTATTTACAGACGCTCACACTACTGACTAACACAATGGGAAACAAAGTAATGAGTGAATATCCTGTTTGGAGAATTCCTGAAAGAAATTGGAAGAGAAAGGAGAAGGGAGAGCACAGAAATGAGGATCCTAAAACAATGCACTAGAATATGGCTCTCTGTATCTTTTTCATACTCTTTGCCTAGCTTTATCCTGATTAAAGTGGTCTTTCAATATATTGAGTCTAAAATCTAGTCATGCTATGAGAGATAATACTAGCAAGTAAAATTTCACTTTGAAAGTTTTAGTCTGTTATGCATAATGCAAAGATTCAAGGACAATGAGAGTTTACAAAAGGCATAAAGGAAAACAGCTCAATACAGAAAAGACGCTTAAAATAACTGGGTCCTGTAGGCTGTAAGGAAGCATGTGCACCATTCTTTGAACTCCAAATGTATTCTGAACCAGACAGGAAAAGAGCTGGATCTCATCTCATGACGCGCTTAGCCTGTAGGTCTCGTCCACTTACAAGGCCGTGACGAGAGCTACAGGGACATGTATGTTTGACAATTAAAACACTCATGTTGTCACCCACCAAACATTTGCCGCTGAAGTGGGTGATTGTCCCTTATGGGCACGTGGATGCAGCGTGCCATCAACAGCCGCACACACGCTGGCAGCCCTTTCCGAGCTCAGCGTGTTCTCTTTTCTCTCCTGTGCCTCTGACAAGCTCAGTAACTGCTTGGCCAATAGACTATGCTGACAACGGCGTCCCAGTGTCCAGGCGCAGTCCTCAAGAGACTTGCAGTTTCTCTTTCTTGTCTTTTGGAGAACTCCACCTGGGGTCCTCAAGCCACACTGTTTGGAGTTCTCCTACTCAGACACTAACAAGACAGAAGCAGCCCTGGGAACCAGGCCTCATGGTCACCCACAGAGAAAAGCAACTGAAGTCTTCCCAAACAGACAGAGTCACTCCACTCACTAGTTGAAAACTACCAAAGGGCAGCAGCTGACACAATCTGGGGAACTAAACACCCATACAAGATGCAATAAATCCTTTTAGTATTCATATTTTGCAGTAATTCATTACACAGAACTCAGTTCAGTTCAGTTCAGTCGCTCAGTCGTGTCCGACTCTTTGTGACCCCATGAACCGTAGCTCGCCAGGCCTCCCTGTCCATCACCAACTCCCAGAGTCCACCCAAACCCATGTCCATCGAGTCGGTGATGCCATCCAGCCATCTCATCCTCTGTCATCCCCTTCTCCTCCTGCCCCCAATTTTCCCCAGCATCTGGGTCTTTTTCAGTGAGTGTGGCCAAAGTATTGGAGTTTCAGCTTCGACATCAGTCCTTCCAATGAACACCCAGGACTGATCTCCTTTAGGATGGACTGGTTGGATCTCCTTGCAGCCCAAGGGACTCTCCAGAGTCTTCTCCAGCACCACAGTTCAATAGCATCAATTCTTTGGCGCTCAGCTTTCTTTATAATCCAACTCTCACATCCATACATGACCACTGGAGAAACCACAGCCTTGACTAGATGGACGTTTGTTGGCAAAGTAATGTCTCCTCTTTTTAATACGCTGTCTAGGTTGGTCATAACTTTTGACCAAAATTTATGACCATCTACTTAGAATGATTGATCTCCTGTATAACATTTATCAGTGTATAGCATTATATTTCTTTTACTTATTTATCTCTTTTTTCCCCTACAGAATATACACTTAACAAAACAGTAAGACTTCATATGATGTGATTACTAGTGTATTCCAGCCAGTAGAACAGTTTGGCATATCACAGGCACTTAAAATATTTACCACAATGTTGAAATTACTAAGTGAAAAAATATTCTGGCAAACATCATCAAAAAGCATGTATGCATTTAGTGACCTACTCTCAGAAACTGACTAATGGAGAATTTATTAAAATATGGTGAAATGACAGGCTTTTTGCTTGTTTATTCATTTGTTCTGTTTGTTTACCCACTCAGAAAGGTGATATTTATTATTTTGCTGGTGAATACTTCAAATAAACCAGAGATTTAAGAAAATGGCTAATATGAAGACAGGAACAGTGAGCAGTAAATATGGTTCATATTTCCTTTGAAATATCAGACTAAATCCCTTTCAATAGAAAAACTGCTATGATTAATTACTTAAAAGCTTCAGAACTTATGCAGTAATCTTAAAGAGTTGCTTTGAACTGAGCTCTAAACTCATACAAATCAGTTTTGTTAGTAAATTAGCTCTGCACAATACACAACAAACATGTTAATTTTTTTCAAAAAAGTATATAAATCCACAAGAGTAATAATGTTCAACTACTCATTTTGAGAAAATCTTTCCAAGTAACTATAGCATGATGAAGGAACAAAACAATATCATAAGCAAAATAGTGAAAAGGAAACAAAACGTAAATATGTATTAGAATCAAATTCTAACCAATGAATTTTCTGTATAAAATATTAAATATATATAATTATATATGTTTGGGTCTAAATTCAGAAAGATATAATTTTCAATTCAAGTTAAATTTGCACCATGTTAAAACTGTGTGACTTTGAAAATTTAAATTTATTTTAGCCTCTAGTACCTTTATTTTTGGGCTTCCAGCTCAACTGGTAAGAATATGTCTGCAATGCAGGAGACCCCAGTCCAATTGCTGGGTCAGGAAGTTCCTCTGGAGAATGGGTAGGCTACCCGCTCCAGTATTCTTGGGCTTCCCTGGGGGCTCAAACAGCAAAGAACCCACTTATAATGTGGGAGACCTGGGTTGGAGCCTTGATTTGGGAAGATCCCGTGGAGGAGAGCGTTGCAACCCACTCCTGTATTCTTGCCAGGAGAATCTCATGGACAGAGCAGCCTCACGGGCTACTGTCCATCGGGCTGTAAAGAGTTGGACGTGACTGAAAATTAGCACAGCGCATTCATTGGAAGGACCGATGCTGCAGTTGAAGCGCCAATCTTTTGGCTACCTGATGAAGAGTCAACTCATTGGAAATTATCATGATGCTAGGAAAGATTGACAGTGAAAGGAGAAGCAGGTCAGAGGATGAGATGGTTAGACAGCCTCACCAACTCAGTGGACAGGAATTTGAACAAACTCTGGGAGACAGTGGAGGACAGCAGAGCCTGCTGTACTCTTTTGGGGGTTGCAAAAAGTCGGACACAGCTTAGCGACTGAACACCAACAAGAAAACTATGCTCACCACTGCAGAATACTTCAAGCCACCTTCTCCTGTGCTCATTTACTGTGTTTTCCACTTAAAAAAAAATAGTATATAGCACCCCCACCCTGTGCTCCTTTCTATGGGAAATTACTTGCATTTGCTCTGGATTCTGTTCCCTTTTACCTAAACAAAGACAGCAATTATGATATTTTATCCTGACTGTTGTAGCATCATCAATGTTTTCTTTTCCTATGAATTATTCACTTCATTATAATATCTCTTATGCTTAAAAAGAAAAATTCCTTTGACTTCTCATTCTCCCATATACTCCTAGTTTTCTAATTTTCTTTATAGTGAAATTCCACTAAAGTTTTGTGCATACTCTCTGATGATACTTTCATATTATTGCTACTTTTTCTTTTTTTTTTTAGCTTATGTTAATTCTCTGAAACAATGGAATTCACATGATCCTCCAGCTTCATAAATCTAATAGTTGATTTTCAGGCCTTTTGTTCTGACACAGTATCTTTTGCACAAACATTTTACTTTCTTTGAAAACATTTTTTTACTTGGATTTGAAGATGCTATACTGTTCAGTTTTCTTCCTATATCACTAAATCTTCCCTTTAGGGTCCTAAATTAAGTGCAGATATTGGAATATGTCAGATCATAGACTTCCTCATCTTTCTTTCTTTCTATCCAATCTTTTTCAATCTAAAATGGTCTTAAAATGCCATGCCTTTAAATATTTTCTGTGAAGATATAACTCCCAGATTTATTTTTCAACAGTAACATCTTCACTGAGATCAAGGTTTACATATCAAAACACTCCCTAATATATACCTTAGTGTGTCCAGAAGAACTCCCACACTCATACACTGTCAAGAGGGAGTCCTTCTTCAACCTTTCTCAGATCATAATTACTTTCCCATTAATCCAAATGTTCAGAATTTTTTTTAAGCTTCTTTTTTCCATTGAGTACTCAACAGCCTGTTGCTGCCTGCAATACAAATTCTCAATTACTTAACCAGTATTGAACCATTCCCTGATAGCTCAGTTGATAAAGAAACTGCCTGCAATGCAGAAGACCCCAGTTCAATTCCTGGGTCAGGAAGATCCGCTGGAGCCAGGCAGGGTAGGTTACCCACTCTAGTATTCTTGGGCTTCCCTGGTGGCTCAGCTGGTAAAGAATCCACCTGCAATGAGGGAGACCTGGGTTCAATCCCTGGGTTGGGAAGATGCCCTGGAGGAGGGAAAGGCTCCCCACTCCAGTATTCTGGCCCAGAGGATTCCATGGACTGTATAGTCCATGTGGTCGCAAAAGGACGCGACTAAGCACCGCCCACTTCATTAACCATTGCCACTTTAATCGTAGCAGCTCTGGTAATTAGACTGGAATATTGTAATAATCCAATTTATCTCCTAAACGACCTAGAGGTCCATCAACAGATGAATGGATACAAGAACTGTGGTACATAGATACGATAGGACTATATTTGGCTATAAAAAGGACACATTTGTGTTGAGACCAGCTCCACAAGCAGGTGTTTCTAAAGCATGATATGGAGAGAAAATAAGAGACGAGAAACAAGCATGCAGAGAAAAGCGAGGCTCGGGGACCAGCCGGCTCCAAGGGAAGGTGCCGAACCTGAGCCCTGCTCTGTTAGACTCTCCCCCGTGAAGGAAGGAACGCGGGAGTGAAGCTGTAACCCACGTGGCCTTCAGGGCCAAAGAACAAAATGATCATTAACCACTGAGCAACTAAGAAACGGTAATCAATAACAGATCAGTGACTAATATTCTTATCTATAGATCCTCCACCAGATACGTAAAACGTGTGACTCTGAGAGGCCAGCTGAGGAACAGTCTGGGGTCGGTGTTCCGACCCCAGGATCGTATCTTGTTTCAGGACCATGAACTGTTCCCTCTGGACTTGTTCCAAGAGTCTCATGGCTTATAGCATCCAGTTTATCAATAATTATAAATTTCTTTTGCGGCCCTTGCCGGGGCCTGCTTTTCTTTTATTCTTCCTGTCTCCTACACATCTGAGTCAGTCCTAATGAGGTGGAGGAACCTAGAGCCTGTTATACAGAGTGAAATAAATCAGAAAGAGAAAAACAAATATTGTATATTAACGTGTGCACAGGGAATCTAGAAGGATGGTACTGATGATCCTATCCGCAGGGTAGCAGTGGAGACGGGGTAGAGAGAAGGGGCTTGCGGACACAGTGGGGGGAGCTGGTGGGACATACACGTCACCATAGGCAACCTCTCACTCTTCCCTTTCCTGCACTGGAGAAGGCAATGGCAACCCCCTCCAGTGTTCTTGCCTGGAGAGTCCCAGGGACGGGCGCCTCGGGGGCTGCCGTCTGTGGGGTCGCACCGAGTCGGACACGTCTGCAGCGACTTCGCAGCAGCAGCAGCAGGTAGGAGCTTGCTGTGTGACTGGGGAGCTCAGCTCAGAGCTCTGTGACAAGCTCCAGGGGTGGGACGGAGAGGGAGATGGGAGCGGGGTTCAGTGAGAGTCATCTCCTAGGCAGGTTGATAAGGAGTCTAGGGGTCCCCAAGAAGAGAGGGGTCTGCAATTCTCGAAGAGGAGAAAAGGACAAACGTTTTTCCTCTGCATTCCTTAGCCTTAGTCAGTTACACAACTCAGTTTAAACTCTATACTAGGGATTATATCTAGCTGGAGCACAGTTTCTCCTCCCTGAAAACCTTCTGACTAATCCTGATATCTTAAGATGTATATTATGGGAGTGGGTCTGGAAGATCTTTCTAAACTGATCCTGATATCTCAAGATGTATAGTGGTCTGGAAGATCTTTCTATTGCCAAATGTTAATCCTGTTATATCAAAATGTAAATCATGGGAGTAGGTTTTGTGAAGTCTTTACAAGGATTATATAACAATAATGTATCCTCCCTGAGGATTAAACTTTCTGGCTAATCCTATTATTGATTCAGTATATAACTTCACTGCTAACTCTAGCAAGGGGGTACTCTTTCTGTCCCCTTCTGGTGCCTATGTCAGAAGCTTTCGCTATATCCTTTATACTTTAATAAAACTTTATTACACAAAAGCTCTAAGCCTCTTCTCTGGCCCCGGATTGAATTCCTCTCTTCCAGAGGCCAAGATTCCAGGCGTCTTTGCTGATTTCGTCAACAACCTTTCATCAGGAGGGAGGGGGACGTGTGTATCCTTGTGGCTGAGTTTTGCTGATATATGGCAGCGATATATGTATATGCTGATATATGTAAAGCGATTATCTTCCAATAAAAAAAATAATTTTTTTAAAGAACAAACCCAAGTTATCCTGGCATTCATTTAAGTTTTATGCCTCTTCTACCAATTATTTTTCTATTTTCACACTTAGGCTCTAGCTATCCTGTCCTTGTTGCTTCTCAAATGCGCCTCGAGTTTTCTAGCTCCGAGTTTGCATGTGATATTCCCTTTGCCCAGAGGTATACCTCCTCAGAACTTATATGACTTGCAGGCTCAAGTTATTTAGATCTCTGTTTGAATGTTACATCCTGAATTTCCCCTGACGATGCAGAATTCCTCTGCATGATTTGATTTTTTTCATTGGCTTATCATTTATTATATTTTATACTAATTTGTTTATTGCTAGTCTATTATCTTATAAAATAAGTTTCATGAAATTGGGGACTTTGCCTGCCTTGTTCAATATTTTATCCCTAGTAGCAGAAAAGTCTGTGGAATACAATAGTGAAAGTAAATACAGTACATGAAATAATAAATTTCATCATTATTTCAACATGATTTTAGCCATGCTTGAATGGTGCAAGGAAGCAGCAGAATAAATACTTCCCACAAAAGTTCTGACATATATCCAAATATTTAAAATGAAAAAAAATCACAGAATCATGTTTCAGATTCTCATGAGCAAGTATATATCTACAAGTAAATAGGTAGGTACATAGTAAAAACTAACTCTACTCAAGAATTTTAACTAGAGTTGAGGAGACAAGTCACAAATCATGAAAAACTAGTAAACTAGCCAAGTTTTACTTCCTTTTTTCACAAAATAAATAATTTGCACTGATTATTCTCTATTTCAAGAACTGTTTAAAATGTTTTAAAATGAATACAGAATGAACTGAAGCATAAGTCAACTTCTAATTAGTAGAATGATATATTCACATCATATTCAAAATATATTCATCCTGCATTATAGACATTCTTTTATACACTGCTGTAAACTCTGTTTTATTAATGTTTAATGTTCAATAAGTTATATTTTTTCTGAGCTTACTTGACATTCTGAAATATGAGATTTTAAACTAATAAATATGCCTTTACTCTTCCAATTTAGCCTGTTAGGTAATAAAGAGTTGAGAGATTGTTGTAAAAAGAAAGAAAGGGAAAAAACCCTCTTCAACCTGAACTGTATCATTTACTTTGTTTGCTATGAGATGTGTCAACATTTACACAGTGAAGTGTGCCTAAATGTGTATTTCTATTTAAATCAAATTCATCTTCTTCAGGGTTTATGTGTATACTCAAGGAATGAAATTGGATTCTGTTAGAGAACTAAAATCAGTTACCATTTATTTCAGGCAAAGAGGTAATCAACATGCTTGACTGGAGAAACCATTCAAGACATGAGAGTTCCTAAACTGTCTTTGCACAAACATTCTAAAACATGAAATATTAGGGCATCTACTAAACTAATTTTGGAGGAATAGTATATTACACACAATTTATGACTGTGGGTCTTGTGTGCAATACCTAACCCTATTAAAAAAGGAGCCCCAGAGTGTCATAAAGAATGGGAAGCAGATAAAATTCAGAAAAGAGTGAGTCTATGAACACATAAATTTAATCTGTTTAATTTCCCAACATTCTCACCTTAGGAAATAGAGAATGACATATTGCTCTAGAGAGATGAGACCCACTCACATTGCTGCATGCCGTTTAGCTGGCCAGACTCCTCACCAACAGTCATTGTCCTATCCACCAGAGTATGGTGTTGCATTAGTAAACCTTCCTGAAGAAGACTATCTTTCAGGGAAATAAAAGTGGTGAAAGCAAAGTTAGATTTCTATCGCTTTCCCCTCTAGTTCCTGTTAGAATGTAGACTGGATTCCTCGTGTTACTTGATCATTCCTCAAAAACCCTAATGTGACACATAAACCGCTGTGTCAAGTGCCTTTAGGACCTTATAAATTAATTATTTGCTCAGTGAACACTCAGATCAAAATGCAGAGGAAACTGCCAAAATTCCTGAGTCCCATATAAAGAATAAGTTGTATGCAAAATTAGCTTCAGAATGTGACTTGGCATGTCTGGTTTATTCTAGGAAAGCTTTCGAAGGACCCTGAGCTTCCCTTTGTTTCCCCCAGCTCTCAGCTCCCTCATGGCAACCTAGTCATCATTTCTCAAGTACCCAGTGACTTGTTGTCTCTCTCTGATGCCTTGGAATGCCACACTATACATCTTTGTCCCTTCAGCTTTCAGAGAAACACACGTTTGTCTTCCATTTATTGAGCATCTGTTATTTCTAGAACCTGTGCTAGGTCCTTATACATATGTTTAATATTCAAATAATCATACATATTCCATTTCCATTTCACAGATGAAAAACAAAACAGATTGAGATTTGTATAAATGAAAACTAAGTTTTCCTTTGGTAAAAAGATATTTTTCAGATTATAAACATACTACTGTTGAATGCAGCACTTTCAAAGTATTTGGTGAAGCACAGACTGAATAATATAAATAAATAGAATGTAGAGAAAATAGAAAACTATTTATAAATCCACCAGCAAATGATAATTGCTCTAAGATTTCTAAGCAACCTAGACATCCATTAGCAGATGAATGGATAAGAAAGCTGTGGTACATATACATAATGGAATACTACTCAGCCATTAAAAAGAATACATCTGAATCAGTTCTACTGAGGTGGACGGAACTGGAGCCTATTATACGGAGTGAAGTAAGCCAGAAAGAAAAACAATACAGTATACTAATGCATATATGTGGAATTTAGAAAGATGGTAACAATAACCCTGTATGTGAGACAGCAAAAGAGACCCAGACGTATAGAACAGTCTTTTGGACTCTAAGGGAGAGGGCAAGGGTGGGATGATATGGGAGAATGGCATTGAAACATGTAAATTATCATATGTGAAATGAATCGCCAGCCCAGGATTGATGCATGATACAGGGTGCTCAGAGCTGGTGCACCGGGATGACCCAGAGAGAGGGAATCGGGAGGGAGGTGGGAGGGGGGTTCTGGAAGGGGAACACATGTATACCCATGGTGGATTCACGTCAAGTATGGCAAAACCAACACAATATTGTAAAGAAAAAATAAATAAATAAATAAACACACAAAAAAAGTCTTTGCACACATATGTGATGTAATCTCACTCTAATGGATTCAATATTGGCTCTTCATGATTACACATCCAAGTACACCTCAAAAAGTTTTCTTAAAAACTGCATTCCAACAATTTCTAACTACCTGATAAATACCTCATAGGATTTTCATGTGAAGTCAAAGTCACTTAGGGATGTCTGACTCTTTGAGATCCCATGGACTGCAGCCTGCCAGGTTCCTCTGTCCATGGAATTCTCCCAGCCAAAACCCTGGAGTGGATAGCTATTCCCTTCTCCAGGGGATCTTCCCAACCCAGGGATTGAGCCTAGGTCTCCTGCATTGCAGGCAGATTCTTTACCATCTGAGCCACTAGGGAAACCCAAGAATACTGGAGTGGGTAGCCTATCCCTTCTCCAGATGAACTTCCTGACCCTGGAATTGAACTGGGGTCTCCTGCATTGCAGGGGGACTCTTTATCAGCTGAGCTACCAGGAATCCAACACCAAATTCACTACATTTAAAACTGATCTCATGATTTAACCACTCCCCAAATGTGTTCCCCTTACTGACTTCCTCACAGTACACTTTCAAAGGTCAAGACTGAAAACTTTGCTATCAACTCTGACTTATCTCATTCTTTATCAGAGTCTGTTTATTTTCATATTTTTATTTGGATTTTCTCATTTGCATTTGCCGTACCAATCCCAGCACACCTTTCCACTTGAACACTGCAACAAATTCAGGTGGTCTCCATGCTCTCCCTTCACTCAGGGGTGCCTGCAAGTGCGCACCTTTGAATCGAAAGCCTTTCGTGATTTCTGTATGTATGTCAAATAAACACTACATTTCTTGGCTTGAATGAATGCCTTTAAGAATATATTACATTCTCATGAATTAATGTAAAACAACAAAAGGGAATAACTTATCTTTTCCAGACACCTTAATGATGAAGAGGAAACTCATGGTTTTTTATTTTAATGGTGATCAACTCAGAATAAGTAAACATGTATATACCTGGCAGTCTTAAGTGGGTGATGATGGGAAAATAAAATTTCTTTGTAGAAAATAAAAGAAACATAAAGTTGGGGAATAAGAGAACTTTTTTAGTAGAAACTAAATTTAAATTATACATGTCTATGAAAGTGAAAGTGAAGTTGCTCAGTTGTGTCTGATTCTTTGCGACCCCGTGGACTGTAGTCTGCCAGGCTCCTCCATCCATGGGATTTTCCAGGCAAGAATACTGGAGTGGGGTGCCATTTCCTTCTCCAGGGGATCTTCCCTATCCAGGGATTGAAACCGCGTCTCCCTCTTTGCAGGCAGACTCTTAACCATCTGAGTCACAAGGGAAGCTCTAAAGTGAAAATGAAAATTGCTCAGTCAGGTCTGACTATACAGTTCATGGAATTCTCCAGGCCAGAATGCTGAAGTGGGTAGCTATTCCCTTCTTCAGGGCATCTCCCAACCCAGGAGAGTATCTATATCCATACCTAATATATCTGTTTAGAGAAAAAGACAGAAAGATGGGGAGAGAGAAAGATTTGATCTTACACAACTTTAACCAGTCCTTATAACAACACGTCTGATGTTTAATTATGCTGCTGAGTCTTTAAGCGTACAGGGCAGGTGATGGGGAAGGAAAGAAAGCTGTCAGGTATGGGAAAGCAGGACAATTCTGGAGTACAAAATCTTGAGCCAAGGAGGATTTACTGACAGCCTGCCAGCAACCGTTGCCTCTGGACTGATGGTATGGATATTCTGCATAAGCGCTCTTCCTCATGGGGAGCTAAGTAAGGATACACAATGCCAGAAAATTGGGGAAAGCTTAAGGAGAATCTAGGGGGAGGTCGAAGTTTTAAGCCTGGCCACAGTCTTACTTCAACAAAGAACCAGGGTGTATAAGCTACAAATGACCGTTGTTTCACTTCCTGCCTCTGAAATTGCTTATACCCAACACTATTTGGAAATATACAGGAAAAGGATTTCTGGGACATGCGGTCCAGTTGAGCCTAGGTGACACAATATGAAGTGACAACAGTTTGGTCTAAAGACTGATGAAAGTTAATCAAGAGAGAAGCTAGGGAGAGAAAATTTCAGGCAATGGGAAAAATGTGTACAGAAATGGAATTTTTAAGACCTGCCATATGACCCAGCAATCCCACGGCTGGGCATATACACCGAGGAAACCAGAATTGAAAGAGACACGTGTACCCCAATGTTCATCGCCGCATTGTTTACAATAGCCAGGACATGGAAGCAACCTAGATGCCCATCAACTGACGAATGGATAAGAAAGCTGTGGTACATATACACAATGGAATATTACTCAGCATTAAAAAAAAAATTCATTTGAATCAGTTCTACTCAGGTGGACGGAACTGGAGCCTATTATCCAGAGTGAAGTAAGACAGAAGGAAAAACAACAATACAGTATACTAACGCATATATATGGAATTTAGAAAGATGGTAACGAGAACCCAGCATGCGAGACAGCAAAAGGAACGCAGATGTATAGAACAGACTCGTGGACTCTGTGGATGAGGGCAAGGGTGGGATGATATGGGAGAATGGCATTGAAACATGTTAATTATCATATGTCTAATCAATCGCCAGCCCAGGATTGATGCTTGGGGCTGGTACACCGAGATTTCCCAGGGGGAGGGAAGAGGGAGGGGGGTTCTGGAGGGGGAGCATGAGTACACCCATGGCGATATCATGTCATTATATGGCAAAACTAAAAAAAAAAAAAAAAAGAATGAGTCCTCCAAGATCTGGTTAGAGCAGGAAATGAAGAGATGGTTTGAATAGTAAGAATGAAAATAGAGAAAGTGAAAAAATCTGATTTCAAGTCATGTTTTGGAAATCTTTTCAGTTTTTTTTTTTTAAGGTATAGAAGCCCTCTATCCCAAAATTTCTCTATGATTGTTTGAAGCTGCACTCTTCCCCAAATTCAGGCAACCACTGATCTGTTTTCTGTATCTATAGTTTTACATTCTCTGAAGTGCTATTTAAATTGAACTGTACAAGGTGTAGTCTTTTCAGTTTCACTTTTTTAACTTGGTAAAATGTATTTGAAATTTGTTTATGTTGTCAACTGTAAAAGTGGTTCTCTCCTTTTCATTTATGAGTAGGATTCCATTTTATGTATCTTCCAAAGTCAGTTTCTTTATTTAGCAAATTAAAGGCATTTAGTTAACTCCATTTCTTGTTGATTATGAAAAAAATAGCTATATTACTATGAAAGTTTTTGTATGAACCTAGTTTATTTATTTCATTTGGACAAATGCATAGGAGGTGGTTGAATCATATCATACCTGTCTAATTTCATAAGAAACTTTCAAAATGTCCAAAGTTATCTGTCAAAGGACTTGCAAGCAACATATGAAAATTCAAATTGATTTGTATCCATGTCAGTATTTGACATTATTAGGTTTTTATTTTAGTGACACTAACTGGCACTGGTTATGTTTATGATTATGGTTAGCATATCCATTTCTCTAATGATTAATGAGGTGGAGCATCATCTCTTTGCTAAATTTCCATTTGCATATTTTCTTTGTTGAACTGTCTCCTCAAGGTTCAAATCTTTTGGCATTCTTTATTTGGTTGTTTTATTACTGAATTTTGAATATCCTTTATATATTCTAGGCGTGTGTGTGTGTGTGTGTGTGTGTGTGTGTGTGTGTGTGTGTGTGTGCATCTTCAGTCACTTCAGTTGTGTTGGACTCCTTGTGACCCCTTGGAACCATAGCTGGCCAGGCTCCTACGTCCATGGAATTCTTAGGGTAAGAATACTGTAGTGAGTAGCTATTTCCTTCTCCAGGGGATCTTCTGGACCCAGGGATTGAACCTGTGTCTCCTGCATTGAAGGTGGATCCTTCACCCACTGATACAAGTTATTTATCATGTATGCAACTTGCAAATACATTCCCCTTCTACACACACGTGTAGTTTGATTTTCATTCTTTTAGTTGTAACTATACAATGAAGTGAAGTGAAAGTCACTAAGTCATGTCTGCCTCTTTGTGACCCCGTGATCTGTAGCACGCCAGGCTCCTCTGTCCATGAAATACTCCAGACCAGTACACTGGAGTGGTTAGCTGTTCCCTTCTCCCTGGGATTTTCCTGACCTAGGGATTGAACCCATGTCTCCCACATTGCAAGTGGATTCTTTACCGTCTGAGGTACCAGGGAAGTCCAACTATCCAATAGCAGGCCAATTACTTTGAATGTCCAATTTATCCATCTTTTTCTTTAATATCATCCTTTTGTTGTTTAATCTAACAAATTTTTGTCTAGCCCAAAGTCACAAAGGTATTCTGTGTCAAGTTGGACTTGATTATAAATAACACTTGTAATTTTCTAAAGGATAAGAGCACCAAAAGCATCTTTTATTCTAATGAGGCAACTCTGGATAGGATCCTGAATGCTCCTGGAAAGGGGCTTGCCATCAGAAAAAGGAAACTATGATTGGAAGCTTGAAGGTTTCAGCCCCACCTCCCCTCCATCTCCGAGAGAGGGCAAAGAGCTAGAAATAAAGTCAATGAATGGTCATGTCAACCCGAGGAAGCGTCCATAGGTCCCAATAGTGTGAGACTCACAAAGTTTCCCAACTGGTGAACACATCCACACTGGGAGGGCGATGCACCCCAGTTCTTTGGGGACATAAGTTCCTGTATTTGGGACGCTCCCAGACCTTTCCCTATGGAGCCTTTCACCTAGCATGAGTTCACTGTGTCCTTTAGTCGTATCCTTTAATAAACTGGGAAACCTAAGTAAGTGTTATTCTGAGTTCTGTGAGCCAGTGTAGCAAATCAGTCAAACGTGAGGAAGGAGTTTTTGGAGCCTCCTAACTACAGCCAGCAGGTCAGGAGCACAGGTAATAACCTGGACTTGTGATTGGAGTGGAAATGGAGGTGGGGAAGCCATCTTATGGGACTGAGCCCTTCCCTGTGGGACTGGATGCTAGTGGCAGGCAGCTGGTGTTAGAATCGAGTTAGGACACATGCTGCTGTTGTAGACTTACTTGCTGCTGCGGGAAAAACCCTGACGCATTTGGTGGCTGGAAGTGCCACAAGTGAAGTGGTCTATGTGATAGTTAAAGGCAACTCACAAGGAAGAAAGACAGTAGGGAAGAGCTAGGTTTTTTCCCCAAACAGAAAGAAAAAAAAAGTGAGTTTTTTCCCTAACAGAAAGGAAAAAAATTCAACCCATAACATACTTACATAGCTTCTCTTTGAAAATTCTAAAAAATTGAAACCAATGTTTAGATTTGTCAATCTGAAAATCAGTGCTCTCTTACTATAAAGCAATAGTTCTCTCTGCAGAAATATTATATATTCCATTAGAATTTTGAAAACTTTAAGCCAGATTAATACTGGTAAAATTATCATAACAACTTAGTTTCCTTTTTTTTGCTAATTATTTCCTCTAATTCAACACTGTCTATGTTTCATGTCCTATGGTAGACATCTTTAATGTTTATATAATAAAAAGAATAAAATAGCAAAATGTCAAAATATCTAAAAAATTCATTTTTCTTAGATCCAAAGAGAGCGTAAATAGTAGGAAAACACTCTTTCTGGCTGTCAGGAGAAGGAGAAATTAGAGTCATGCAAAACATCTTAGTAACAACTTATGACATCGAAGTACATGGAAGTGCTTGTGTTTGTAAAGCTGCGCTCAGCATCTGGGTGATTATGACCTGTCAAATTAGTTTGTGTTGGGTCCATAAAGTCATATCTCTTTCATATTTGGTCATACTTAAAAAGAGGACATTCCTATTAAAGAGATACTTTGCTCAATACAGAATTCTCCCTCTGTTTCCAATAACATTATTTGGGTTATATGTTACAAACTAATTTATATAATTAATTACTATAATTAATTTATCAACAAGATATGTGAGTCAATCACACCAAATATTAATTAAAAAATCACATAAACTACTCTATATTTGAAGGGGCATCTATGAAGCTTGTTTGAGAATGTTGGCTACATACATCACTGACTCCACCTAGTAATCACACACTCAGTTACTGAGTGTTCAACAAAATGATCATTGAATAAAACACTGTTGTTGTAACTAACACAGTCTGGTGGTGGAAAAGAGAAGGGGAAATAGGGAAGGGTGAGTGTCTTATCTCCCCCGGTCCTGTACACTGGTAATTCAAGGATGATGTTTAGCGTTAATGATCTTCTAGGCACAACTGAAGAAATTTACAATGTGTTTACTCTGAAAAAATTCTGAAACTACTAGGATTGGCAAAACCTTAGGTCGATGTGAAGATATTGTTCAGAGGCAGGTTGTCAAAAAGGGGCAAACAAGAAACGAAGGGGTACAAGAAGAAACTCTGGGAACAGGTTGGAATTAGACAGATCATTAATGTGAATTAATTATTTCTCACACACCTGTATGTGCATATTCACACATGGTTATCTGAGAGAAAGGAAAGCACTAAAAAAAAAAAAAAAGCAACCAAGAAACACACACACAACCTCACACGCACACACACTGATGCTTATTACAGCACTGCTTTTAGAAATAAACAGCAACAAATAGAGCTGCTTGCATATTCACCTGAAATGGAGTAGTCAAATAAACTGTTGGGTATGTACACAAAGATTTTGCTTATACTAAAAAAATAGACGGTATTCATATACACAGCAGATGGTCCATGACAACCAAGTGCAGGTTTTGAGTGTGTTAGTCTCTCAGATTTTTAACGACAAAATCAGTGAAAAAGATAGGGATAAAAAAGGATGAAAGGGAGAAAAGAGAGAGAGAGAGGAAGGAAGGGAAAGTACAGGAAGAAAATAAAGGGATGAAAGAAGGGAGTCAGGAAGGTCTCCATATTAACCCCAAATAGTCTCAGGATACTGTCTATGGAAAATATGAGTGGAGGCAAAGGGAAGATTACATATGTATAAAATAGTATAATATATATGTGTGTATGTGTATACATATCTTCTCATGTACGCTTATCTTATATGAACACTTTTATAAGATCACCATAGTTTATATATAAAGATGTTTAAATAATTCTGAAATAAAAAATAACAAACATGTTGCATCATATACTTGATATCAACACAAGGTAAATTTTATGGTATCGAAATTCAAAACCATCTTATTGAAAAGAGAATAAATTTAAAAATAAAATAAAAGAATAAGGTGGCTCAGATGGTAAAGAGTCTGCCTGCAAGGCAGGAGACCTGGGTTCGATTTCTTGGTCAGGAAGATCCCCTAGAGAAAGGTATGGCTACTCACTCCAGTAGTCTTGCCTGGAGAATTTGATGGACAGAGGAGCCTGGTGGGCTATAATTCATGGGGTCGCAAAGACTCAGACACAATCGAGTGACTAACACAAGAGGTTGAAATCAGTGCAAGGTCATTTTCCACGGTATCAAAAATCCAAAAACAACTTACTGAAAATGAAATAAATTAAAAAATTTAAAAGAAGAAGACAAGTCTTTTCAAACACATATGAGATACTCATGTATGCAAACCATAGAGAATTCAGTGTGTTTGTTGAGCTAAATGATTGCATCAATATTGCTGCATAGTATAATTCACATTTCGGTTTTGAGTGCATTCTGTGAAACCCATTGTATTTGTGTTTTCAAAGTTTATACCTCAGCTCAGTTCAGTCGGTCAGTCGTGGCCGACTCTGTGACCCCATGGACTGCAGCACACCAGGCTTCCCTGTGTGTGCATCACCAATTCCTGGAGCTTGCTCACACTCATGTTCATCGAGTCAGTGATGCCATCCAACCATCTCATCCTCCATCACCCTCTTCTCCTCCTGCCTTCAATCTTTCCCAGCATCAAGGTCTTTTCCAATGAGTTAGTTTTTTTTGCATCAGGCGGCCAAATATTGGAGTTTCAGCTTCAGCGTCAGTCCTTCCAATGAATATTCAGGACTGATTTCTTTTAGGATTGACTGGTTTGATCTCTTTTCAGTCTAAGTCTATTTTACTATATTGAACCAACAACCACTTTAACTCTACAAGTATATCAAATTGTGACGCTCACCTCCATATGTCTTCAATTGTGGATTTGATAAGTCTGTTTTTCCATGAAATCATGATTGAGGTTCATGAACAAAATGAACCTTGAGCAAATAAGTCAATTCAGCTAAGTCCTATCCTTAAGGTAAGCTAATAGCTGAATGGCTTAACTTCGTCAAAAATATTTTAAAATATTGCATTGTTTGTTCCAATGAGCAGACCGATCACCTTTAATTATTATTATTATTATTTACTGCGAACACATTACCCATGTTAGTTCAATAGTCTTTTGGTTTTTTAGTAAATTTAATTCTGTTTAAGTTTTAATTTTCATGAGGATAGTGTTGTAATTCTGGACACTAAATTGGCTTATTTCTAGATGTGAGGCTCTGCAAAAAGCTCTATATTTTTTTAACATTATTTCTTTGGAAGCGTCTCCAATTTTTATCCTCTTAAAATTATTTTTGCTTTTATTCTAAAAAGTCTTATTTTTAAAATGCTTTTCTCTTTTTGAATATGAGAAGCATAAATGAAGTATCTAATTTATTGATAAAAAAGTTTTTAAAATAATTGCACAAAAATTGATTTCTATTGTGCTAAGTTCAATGAACAAAAAAATCAGTATAATTCTCATAGATTCATGTTCCCTATCCCTGTCTAAAGATGAGTATAAGTGGTAAGAAAAAGTTTGCTGAAGAAAGGGACATGTAAACAAATACTTGATACTTTCAGTATTTTAAATAGACAGGTGAAAGATCAGCAGGATCTGATTTCAAGGGAAGGTAATAATATCTTTGAAAATCTTAATAAGAGAAGGAACATGAAAAATTCAAGAAAACAAGGAGGAAAATCTGGCAAAATAAATATAGAAAGGAGAACAGCATCCTGATAGGAGGGTGGAACACAGTGAAGAGTCAGATTATACAAAATCTTGAAAGCCACATTAGACGGTTTAGACCTCAGAAGCTTTTAATGAATAATTTAGTTAGACACAAAGAATCATAGCCATTTTACATTTAATGATTTCTCCAAATATTGGAAGGAAGAGTGCATTGTAGAAAGAATGGATACAGGTACACGAGGTGAAGGCTGTTGCAATATAGTTGGAGAGGGAGAGTGAAATCTTGGATTAGAGTAAAGAGATTAGGACGAGAGAGAAGCGAGATGAATCGGAAAAACATATTGGCGATCAAACTTGTTAAAAAAGATCGAGCTAGATTTCAGGGAGAAAGTAATATCAAGAATAATTCCTAATCGTTTTTCAAGACTGATTTAGTAGATATACTTTCAAATAGTTAGATGGCAGCTATCATTTTAAATCTATGTGAATAGTATGTTTCTATTTCTCAAATATACAAAATATACAAACACTGTAGTTTTTAACTAGCATTTACTGGCTGCTTATAAATGAACCATTTATTGAGATGTATAAGTCATTTCTGTTTAAGATTATCCCAGTTTGGAGGTAAATAAAATAAATAAATTGTAATCTTAACTATCAAACATTTAGCATAAATATTTTAACAATAGTCTTTTTGAAAGAAAGAAATCAGGTTACACAGAATTTAAAACTTGGTCATCAAAATTCTATCAGTAAAAAGCAGCATTCTTAAAATGTATATGTATAATAAGACTACAAATGTCTGTCAATAGCAACTGCTAACTTCTTTGATTCACCATATGGTAAAGAGAGATGGGAGTATCACCATTGATTTAACAATTTTAGTGCAGAGGGTTGGGTCAACTGAAGGTCTGGCTCTGTTCTGAGATGAACTGAGACTGTGAGTTTTATAAATGGCCTGAATATTTTATAGTCTGAGTTTGCTGTTGTTTTATCAACCTGTTTTAATAATGGTCTGATACCAAACATCATTTGATGTACTAATTGCTTCTGCTTAGAATGCAGAAAGTTGAAAGAATAGCATTCACATCCTCACAAGAAAATATAAATGACCTATAAAATCCAAATATGATTGGAAAGTATAAATGAGCTGGAGTTACAGAACCAAAAACTAACATAGAATCTAGGCGAAGACAGCTGTGCCCAGGAATGATGGGAAATGAGTATCAGCTTCCTGGTAGCAGATTTTTGGAAGGAAAGGTTGAGTTTCAAGCTAAAATTTTTAATAATTGTTATTGTTCAGTTGCTCAGTCATGCCCAACTCTTTGTGACCCCATGCACTGCAGCACACCAGGCCTCCCTGCTTCTCACCACCTCCTGGAGCTTGCTCAAATTATGTCACTGAGTCGGTGATGCCATCCAACCATTTCATCCTCTGTCACCCCCTTTTCCTCCTGCCCTCAGTCTTTCCCTGTATCAGGGTCTTTCTTTTCCAATAAGTTGGCTTTTCACATCAGGTGGCCAAAATATTTAATAATTGGCTATTGACCAAATGTGAGCTGGCAGAGAGTATAAAACCAATAGAAACTACCAATAGAAACTTCTATTGTAGTTACCAACAGAAACTACAGACCAATACAGAAACTACTGTAGTGGCTTTCTGACTTTCCAAGATCTACTGGGTACTCACAGGAAAGATCAGGAGACTGGAGGAAGTTTTCATGGAAAGGCAGCTCAGGAGACTAGAGGAAGCTTCTCCCTTGATGCCTGAGATGCATGAAGTAGTTGTCACAATGATGGGGATCTCTGCTTGATCCTTCTTGCTCGTAGAAATTAGCCGTAAGCTGCTGCACAAGTGCAGCAAACTCTGTTAACCTCCAGATACATTTGAAAACTCACTATGGCTGAATCTTTTCTTTGAAGACAAAAATAAGACTATATCCCTAAAGAAAGGACATGAGACCTTACTGGGCCCGGATTAGGAGGGGACTCTTACCAACGGGTCAAGGGCAGGGTCAGTGAGGAAAGTCCCATCCCTGAGGTGCAAGGACCCGGGGCATCACTAAGACTGAGAACAGACCAGGACAACAGCGAGGGTACTAAACCCCCATTACCAGGGCAGCAAGCTATGTAGTCAGGGTTCTCCAAATTAAATACTTGCCTATCTATCTATCATCTGAGGAAATGGATTGTAGAACTATGGAGGCCAAGTCCTAGAATCTGCAGATAAAAGGCTTGAGAACCAAGAAGATTAATGATATCAGATCCCATCTGGTTCTGAAGCCTAAGGAGACTGATGTCTTAGCTCAAGAAATGTAGGAAGAAAAAGCATATTTTTCTTGCTCTGCCTTCTGTTCTATTCAGGCCTTTTATGAATCGGATGATGCCTGCTCCTATTAGGGAGGACAATCTGCTTTCCTCAGTCCACTGATTCAAGCGTGAATCCTTCCCTAAAACACTCCCAGAGACACACTCACAATCACGCTCCACCAGGTCTGGGCGCCCTGTGGCATGCTAAGTTAGCCAGCACGGAAATGTGAGGAGTCACAGGGGTTTGCCCTCGGCAGTGGGCAAGACGTGCGCACAGAAAGCTGGTAACGGAGGGCAAAGTCCTCCAGCACACCGCGGAGGGGAGCGTCTCGGGCAGACAGGGACACTGCGGTGATGCTATGATGCTCGCGGAGACTGGCTGGGTGACTCGGGGAGCCCGAACCGGGGCTCCGCACATCCAGAGGGGCGGGACGACGTGGGAGGGAGGGCAGGACGCGCCCCTATGGCTGACTCATGATGCGGAATGCCAGAAACAAACCCGATGCTGTAAAGCAGTCATCCTTCAATTAAAAATAAATAAATTTTAAAAAACTATGTGAGAGAAATTATAGGAAAGGTGGAATTGTTTTATGTATTAATTGTGGTGGTGGTTACATGACTGTAAATTCATTGAACTGAATGCTAAAATGTATGAATTTTTAATATTATTTTTAAATTTTACTTAAGCGAAAATATTTGACTGAGTTTGCCTACTAAATGAATATTCTGCAAGGAAGTAGTATACTGAAAAGTACAGAAATAGTATTAATATAGCCTCCAATGTCAATCACAAGAAACTTGCAATAATCCTCCGTTAATAAATATATTGGTGCTTCCCTCATGGCTCAACAGTCAAGAATCTGCCTGCCAATGCAAAAGATGCAGATTTGATCCCTGGGTTGGGAAGACCTCCTGGAGAAGGAAATGGCAACCCTCTCCAGTATTCTTGTCTGGAAAATCCCATGGACAGAGGAGCCTGGCAAGTTATAGTCCATGGGGTGACAAAGAGTCATAAATAGCTTAGCCACCAAACAACAGCTACAACAAATAAACCTATTACACCCGATGCCAGGTATAGGAGCATGAGCAACAGACATTCACTGCTCAGTTCGGCTCAGTTCATTGGCTCAGTCGTGTCCGGCTCTTGGCAACCCCTTGGACCGCAGCACGCCAGGCCTCCCTGCCCATCACCAACTCCCAGAGTTTACTCAAACTCATGTCCATTGAGTTGGTGATGCCATCCGACCATCTCAGCCTCTGCCATCCCCTTCTCCTCCTGCCTTCAGTCTTTCCCAGCATTGGTTCTGTGTTAAAACATCTGCATTTAATTTTTCAAATAACTTAAAGAGTTTTGCATTTATTTAACAGATTTTGATGAATTAGAGAAAAGTGTATAAGTTAGACTAATTTTGTCTGTTTTTATTTTCAACAGCTAAGTACTGGATTTTGCACCCAGCTATCAAATATGAAGAAGACCAATTTCTTGCCCCAAAGATGATCTCGGTATATAGGAGTCCAAAAATGTTATCAAATAGTAACAATATATATTACATGTGCTGTAACTCCATATGCACAGGAGTTTGGGAGCTTCTACTGACAGTGCCCTTTCCAATAACAAGATTGCACGAGAAAGAAAAGGACCCAGATCCAAGCTTCTGTAAATGAAACAGCTGATGGATCATAGGGGTAGTAAGGTAGTCAGCTCACGAGAAAGACAAATATTTATTTCTCCCATTTGATTTTCGCCCAGTGCTTGTCCCATCAGTTCCCACACACATCCAAGGCTTGCTCTTCTCCACTTGCTTCTACCTTTGCTGCTGTAGTTAGTGAAATATACACATTATTAATTTGTTCTTACTAGGTTGAGTGGTTCCTTTCTTTCGATTCATATATAAAAGTATATTTCCTCATCTAATTTCCCTTCTCAAGTTTTATCAGCTTCATACTTAACTGTGTTCAAGTAATTCAAAGCAATGGAGCTAGCGATGGATACTTTTAATAAACAGTCTCTGAGATATCAGAAATACTGGATACCCTGTAATATAAAGCAGAGTGGCATAAAAGACAAAAAAAAAAATCACTGCAGTATTCACAGAAGTGATTTCAAATGGAAACTTTGATAATTCTGAAGATTTTTCAAACACTGAATTGCATCTTTTTTTTTGCCAATGCAGTTTCCCTGTCCTTAGCTGGCTGCTCCCATCCAATAACAATACCAGGTGTAAAACTGATTTTGCGTAACTCATCACTTGCTGACGTACTGTAGATAATTTTGGCAGCTTTTTCTGATTTATTTGCAGTAGTCATTTAGGAAACTGGGAATTTTTCTTTAGCCTAACTCTGTTAAATACAGGGTGGTCACAGTCCTGGCTGTGAAGTGCCCCATTTTTAAACAAAGCGGATAACTAACAGAGGATGTAATTTTCAACAACAGGAAAACAGGTTGTTTTGTACAGGAGGAGGATCTCTGCACTTTCTTTACAGGATTTTGGAACTGCTTTGCAAACAATGAGTTTAGCAGGCCCAGTGACGGTGCACATCTTTATTACAACATGCTGTGGCTTCGCCTGCTTCACCTGTCACCAACATAATGAGATCCGACTGTGATGAACACGCTGAAGAAGAAAACAAAAATCCACCGAGCAGAATCTAGCAAGCGACAATGTGTTTGATCCTACAGTAACACAATTTATCCACTACCTTTTGACATTTGATTGGAGCTATTCACAGGAAGCATACTTCATTCCCTTTATCAAGACCTCCAGGTTTGGATTTATTTTCTGAGAGGATAATCCTGCTGTATGTTCAGTAGCGCTGCAGTTGAAGCATTTAGTCACTGATCTGTTGCAGTAATATGATAGGAATAAAACGAGGACTCCTTGAAGGAATGGATTTTGCATTATAAATGTATAGTCATAGAGCAAATAAAGAAAGCACTGAATAAAAATTTCCATATCTGAGAATAATGTGTGTGTTTTATATTGAAGATTTGGAATGCATTTAACATTCCCTTTAGGCCAAATGCCTAGAGGAATAAAAGAGTAGCAATAAAATACATATTTCCAAGAAAACTTAGAAAAAGAACCAGATTTAAAGCCATGAGTCAATTTGGATTTCTCTAATTATAAAAAATGATCTCATAAGATTATTATAGCCTTATAAAATACAGGTTTTGTACTTTAGTATTTTGTTTCAGATTTATTGTCAGTTATTTCTCACTGCTGCTTAGCTCATATGTTTAAAATTATTTTCTACAGAATGTTGATAGTCTAACACAATGGTATTCTTGATATACCTGAATATAAAATCAAATACATAATGTTTAAAGTGATACTGTATTATTATCATTATCATATTATAATATAAGCTACTATAATTAATATATGTAAAACTTATCAAGGATGAATATGATTTGCCCTTAATAATATTTGAGAATGTCACTTAATGAAACAACTCAGCTCTTAACTTCCTAACATGGGTATGTTAATTACAATTTTACCAAAATTCCTATCCTTAGTCCTTTATTTTATATATTTTTATAAACTTTTAAAAATTTATTTTAATTGGAGGCTAATTACTTTACAATATTGTAGTGGTTTTTGCCATACATTGGCATGAATCAGCCGTGGGTTTACATGTGTTCTGAAGCCCCCTCCCACCTCCCCCCCCATCCCATGCCTCCGGGTCATCCCAGTGCACCAGCCCTGAGCACCATGTCTCATGCATTGAACCTGGACTGGCGACCTGTTTCACATATGATAATATACATGTTTCTATGCTATTCTCTCAGATCATCTCCCCTCACCTTCTCCCACAGAGTCCAACAGACTGTTCTATACATCTATGTCTCTTTTTCTGTCTCACATATAGGGTTCTCATTACCATCTTTCTAAATTCCGTATATATGCATTAGTATACTGTATTGGTGTTTTTCTTTCTGGCTTACTTCACTCTGTATAATAGGCTCTAGTTTCAGCCACCTCATTAGAACTGATTCAAATCTATTCTTTTTAATGGCTGAGTAATATTCCATTGTGTATATGTACCACAACTTTCTTATCCATTCATCTGCTGACGGACATCTAGGTTGCTTCCATGTCTTGGCTATTGTAAACAGTGCTGCCGTGAACATTGGGGCACACGTGTCTCTTTCAGTTCTGGTTTTCTCTGTGTGTATGCCCAGCAGTGGGATCCTTAGTCCTTTATAAAGTGTCCTTTAAACACATAATGTTTGCATCATATTCTAATCAAATGCATTTTTGTGTTTACTTTGTTCCTTATTTTTATATAGTGAATCCTGCTAAGTGAACGTTTTGCTTCCTTTTTATTGCAAATTTGTTTTTCTAATTCACTCTTCAAGTCATGTACGGAACTGCTTCATTCTTTCATTAAGCTGCTCTAATTATGAAATGAGCGATTTCCTTTTTTATTCTTATCGTCTTTTTTCTCTCTGATATCTGACACTTTTCAAGACTCTCTGTTTGAAACTGTTTCCTGAGCCTTGACTTAAATTTTCACACTTCCTTAACCTGTTTCCTCCACGCCTATGACTGTTTCTTCTCAAACTCCTGGGTGTGTGTGTGTGTGTGTGTGTGTGTGTGTGTGTGTGTGTGTGTGTGTTACGACCTTTCTCCTCCGCGGCTAAAATCTGGTATTCTGAGTTTTTTAACCTCATAACCCTCTCTTTTCACTTTCTCGGTGGTCTTGCTGTTTGAGAGGATGTATGTAAAACCGCAATAAACCACGGTAGCATCACCACCAATGCCTTATTTAGAGCCACCACACACCTGTGAGACTCCCTAGAACATTTTCTCCATTACTGAAATTCCTGCATGGTGATTGGAACGGTGCTATTGACTTAATTGTATCCCCTCAAATTCCTGTGTTGAAGCCTTAACTCTCAATGCGATTGTGTTTGGAGACAGAGTTTTTAAAAAAGTCATTAGAGTTAAGGGTAGTCCTAAGAGGGATTCTTTAATCCAGTGGGTTATGACCCAGTAGGGCCTTATAAGGAGAGGAAGAGATGCCACAACTCCGGGCACTGCGGAAAAACCACGAGGACACAGCCGGAGGGCGGCCATCCGTGAAACCAGCGAGGAGCCCCGGGAAGCCCGCGCCTGCGGACACCCGCCTCGGGGCCCGGCCTCCGGACGGGAGCGCCTGCACGTCTGCCCGGGCCGCGGCTCGCGCCCGCTAAGGCTGCGCTGGCGAAGGGACACGCGCAGCCCCCGGGGTGCGATGCCCGAGACACCCCCGCGGGAGGACGGCAACACGGTGTGCGATGCCCGAGACACGCCCGAGGGAGGACGGCGACCCGGCGTGCGATGCCCGAGACACGCCCGAGGGAGGACGGCAACACGGTGTGCGATGCTGGAGACAGGCCCGAGGGAGGAGAGCGACACGGTGTGTGATGCCGGAGACAGGCCCGAGGGAGGACGGCGACACGGTGTGCGATGCCCGAGACACGCCCGAGGGAGGAGGGCGACACGGTGTGCGATGCCGGAGACAGGCC
>ML661888.1:9448601-9470254 GCA_007570785.1 Antilocapra americana | reverse complement strand
GACACGCCCGAGGGAGGACTGTGAACAGGTGTGCGATGTCCGAGACATGCCCAAGGGAGGACGGCAACACGGTGTGCGATGCTGGAGACAGGCCCGAGGGAGGAGGGCGACACGGTGTGCGATGCCGGAGACAGGCCTGAGGGAGGACGGCGACACGGTGTGCGATGCCGGAGACAGGCCTGAGGGAGGACGGTGACACGGTGTGTGATGCCCGAGACACACCAGAGGGAGGACGACGACACAGTGTGCGGTGCCCGAGACACGCCCGAGGGAGGACGGCGACACGGTGTGCGATGCCCGAGACATGCCGGAGGGAGGACGGTGCCGGCGCCCGCGGCAGCTCTGGTATGCCGACCAGGCTGCGGTCTGACCGGTTCTGTCTGCCCCTGAACTCATGTTGAACCACGACAGGTGATGACATTCCGACTTTGGGAGGTGATGGTCCACGAGAGTCCCTGAATGGAGTTGGTGGTGGTGGTGGTTTAGTTGCTAAATTGTGGCTGCTCTTGGGACCCCGTGGACTGTAGCCAACCAAGCTCCTCCGTGTATCAGATTTTCCAGGCAGCAATTCCAGTGTGCATTGCCATTTCCTCCACTGAATGGGATTATTGGCTTTATAATGAACCTAGCCCCCTAGGCCCTTCAGTCATGTGAGGGCTTAACTATAAGTCTACAGGAGGAGTGGGGATCCTCAAAGTTATGCTGACTTTGCAAAATAAATATACTTGGCCACATTGGCATCCTGATCTCAAACTTCCAGCCTCCAGGACTCCGAGGAATAAATTTCTGTTATTATAAGCCCACTAGTCTGTGGCATTTTGTTAGAACCACCTGAACCGTCTAAGGCAGGTCAGGACTGTTGTAACGCTGCAGAGTTCCTGCCCCCTAGGAGCTTGCCCAAGGACAGAGGCAGGAGAGGGCCCGCCCTGAGGACTAAGCGGTGGTTTAGTAGAGCTAGCTGCTGCCGCCGTCCTTACTGCTGTGTGCTCTCACATCCTCCTGTTTCCTGGCTCTTCATTCCTTTGCTTTGTGTTCGGAAATCCTGGACTTAGCTCTATCCTTTTATGATCAGAACTTCAAAAAGCCAGGCCTTCTAGTGCTTATCTTGACATCTCTTGATACAATTCTGGATATTTTTACCTCCCAAGATTTTCTGTACTTTGTAGAATTATTCTCTTCTTCCTTTGGATCTGCCCAGATAAATTCCAAGGTGAGTGAACTATGATGAACAAGCACTGGGTAGGAAGAAAACCTTGAGCAAGCATCAAGAAAATATTGTAACCAAACTGTCTGTTTTTAAATATGTGGCTGAAACAGTCCACGGTTCATTTATTGAGCAAAGGTAGGTATGTGTGCTGTAGACAGTTTATGATAGAGTGGCAGTATGGTGGAAACCTGCTGACTGACTGGGGATTTACCTCATGCTGTGGGGACTCAGTGCCTGCCTCACAGGCTCACATACACTCGAGAAGCACCGTGGCGGTGTAGCTGCTGCTGCTGGCGTACCCATTTTGTGGATGAGGAAAATATAGTAAGGTTCCACGAGGTCACAAGGCGAGATAATTATCCTCTGATCCATAAAGTTATCCTAACTTTGCAAAATAGAAAAGTATGTTCCTGGATGTGCGTGTGCTCTGTTGCCCGGTCGCGTCTGGCTCCTTGCAGCCCCATGCGCTGTAGCCCGCTGGGCTTCTCTGTCCATGGGGTTTTCCAGGCAAGAATACTGGAGTGGGCTGCCATTTCCTCTGATAGGGAGTCTTCCCCTTTCAGGGATTGAACCCGCAGCTCTTGCATTTGCAGGTGGATTCCCACACTGAGCCACCTGAGAAGTCCATATTCCTCTGTACTTTATCCAAAGCTAAATTTCAGTCTTTGAGCCAAAATCAGGACATGAAGTAAATACAATTCTGAAACTGAAAAGACCTAGAAATTATTTTCCACTCTTGGCACTTACTAGATTATAAACATAGTTAGTCTTAGGTAAGTCCTGTAGCTCCTAAAATTTTAATTTCCTTTAAATTCAGATGTCCAATTCAGATCAAAATTCATGTATTCAATGCATATTTTTTAAGAAGGAGCAGTAATAAACTGAGTACTCAAATATGAAAATAGAAAAAGATTCTGTTCATAGTGAACTATAGCATAAGGTTTAAACTTGATTTTCTGTGAGTTCCTTTAACCATTTTAAATTTTTTAATAACAAGGCTAAATAAAAATTTAAAAATGTGAAAGTAAAACACAGACCTTCAAACCATTTTATTGGAATGAATGTGGACTTTGATTACTCCAGTTTATTGCTATTCATCAAAGAAAATAAAAAACACACAAAGTTTTCAAATGAATTCAGAACTAATTTTGCATTCTATGTACTTATAATTTTTGTATTCATTATAGATTATAAATAAGATAAAATTATTTTTGGTTGTGTCTTTCTTTTAAGCCTCAATGTTCAACATTTAATATTACTTTGTCTTTGCAAGACTTTGAATATGACAAAAGGTTAATATTTCACTACAATAGGTACTTCATCTATGAGTGCATTTAGTTTATTGCTCTGTTTCCTTCTTTTTACACACAGTTCTGCTCATTTACACAACTTTAAAATATTTATAATGATCAGGCACTATTTTTTATAGGGTAAGTTTTCAAAATTCCAAAATAGTGTGATATATTTTACTAAAACAGAAGAGCTGAACATTTTTGCCATCTAACTGAACTCTTTATTAGTTTGGCTAAGAATAACTAGATAGATTTCTTTTTTATGTATGCTTAATGTACATTATTTCAAATTTACATGCTTAGTTCTACTCCCTGAGGTCTAAAACCTTCATTTTGCACTAAATTCTCTTTAATCTGCTTTCATGTGTTTTAGCCTGCCTCGCTCCCTTTTAGCCCTTTACTCCAAACATAACTCTTCCATTTTTCAGACTGATAATCCGTATATTTATAGAGCTGCACTGTTACTTACATTTTCTAGTAATGGTTTTCTCCTTGCTCTCCACTGATTTATTCATTTATTCAGCATTCATTCATTAGTAGTTGCTGAACATCAACTTTCATCAGGGTTACATTTCTTCACTCATGGAATTTCTATTCTAGTAGCCAAATATTTATTGGAAATCTTAATTTTTTTCTACTTTGAGTGAGATGGTGAAAACAAGAACATAAAGACCTGTTATTGAAACAGATCTTAGGGCTTAACAGGTAGCTCAATGATAAAGAATCTGCCTACCAATGCAAGCAAAGCAGGTGACGTGGGTTTAATGCCTGGGTCAGGAAGATTCCCTTCGAGAAGAAAATGACAACCCATTACAGTATTCTTGCCTGGAGAATTCCATGGACAGAGGACCTGGTGGGCTATAGTCCATGGGATCTCAAAGAATCAGACAGGACTGAGCACACACATGGCAAGTATAATGTTATATTGTTTCTTATCATGTGTGGAGAACACATATAGGCATATAATTATCAAGACAATATAATAAGCTATACGGTAGACAGAGGTACAGGATGTGTAAGGGACACCCAAGAATTCTGGAGTAATCAGAGAAAACTTTGTGATGGCAGTGATACAGGAGTTAAAACATGAGGGACTATTGGAAATAAACAGAATGGTATAGATGAGATAATCTCAAGACTGTGATTCAGATTCTAAACTTTATATAACACTGCAGATCATTCTGCTGTTCATGGAGAGAGCAAACAAAAGAGAAGGAGCTTGTTTATAAATGAGGATAGCATGTTCCGTTACAAACATCTGGACTTCAGTGTCAATACCACCATCTGAGAGGCAACTAACCATGTGACACTGGGCAGATTCCTCTATTCTCTAAGCTTCCATTGCTTCGCTCCAAACGGGCAGAATAACAGGAACTATTTCATAGAGTTTTCATGCAAGCTAAAAGGGACAGTTTACATTAAGCATTTGGTACAATATTTGAAACACATATGTCCATGAACTCAGGCCATAACTACTCAAAAAACATCCTTTTGTCAGCCGAAATCCTCTTTCAAAACTAACGATTCAGATTTTAAAGTCTACTTCTTAATTTTTAACAGTTTAAAAGTTTTCCTTAATTATATGAATCAATATTGTTCATTATTACACAATAATTATAAGGCAATTTTTATGACCCAATATACCCAATTTTCCAGCTATTCTAACTCATCAGTTTTTAATTTGATTTGATTATATATCTATCCCAGTGTTGTATTAGGTTAGACATTTGCCTCTCTTGAGATAAGTTAGTGTTCTTCCTTCTGTTTTGTGATATAAAATGTGTAATATTTTGTTCTAAGTATGTATTCACTTTGTTGCTAACTTCAGTTCAGTTCAGTCTCTAAGTCATGTCAGACTCTTTGAAACTCCATAGACTGCAGCACGCCAGGCCTCCTGTCCATCACCAACTCCTGGAGTGTACTCAGACTCATGTCCATCAAGTCAGTGATGCCATCCAACAATCTCATCCTCTGTTATCCCCTTCTCCTCCCACCTTCAACCTTTCCCAGCATCAGGGTCTTCTCAAATGAGTCAGTTCTTCGCATTAGGTGGCCAAACGATTGGAGTATCAGCATCAGTCCTTCCAATGAATATTCAGGACTGATTTCCTTTAGGATGGACTGGTATGATATCCCTGGAGGAACTCTCCAGATTCTTCTCCAACACAACAGTTCAAAAGCATCAGCTCTTCAGCGCTCACCTTCCTTTAGTCAACCTCTCACTGGAAAAACCATAGCTTTGACTAGACCGGCATTTGTTGGCGAAGTAATGTCTCTGCTTTTTAATATGCTGTCTAGGTTGGTCATAGGTTTCCTTCCAAGGAGCAAGCATCTTTTAATTTTATGGCTAAAATCACCATCTGCAGTGATTTTGGAGCCCCCAAAATGTTGATTCCACTCTTTCCCCATCTATTTGCCATGAAGTGTTGGGACTGGATGCCATGATCTTAGTTTTCTTAATGTTGAGTTTTAAGCCAACTTCTTCATTCTCCTTTTTCACTTTGATCAAGAGGCTCTTTAGTTCTTCTTCACTTTCTGCCATAAGGGTGGTGTTATCTACATATCTGAGGTTATTGATATTTCTTCCGGCAATCTTGATTCCAGCTTGTGGTTCATCCAGCCTAGAGTTTTTCATGATGTACTCTGCATATAAGTTACATAAGCAGGGTGACAATATACCGCCTTGACATAGGCCTTTCCCAATTTGGAACCAGTCTGTTGTTCCATGTCCAGTTCTAACCAATGCTTCCTGACCTGCATACAGGTTTCTCAGGAGGCAGGTCAGTTTGTATGGTATTCCCATCTCTTTCAGTGGTTTCCACAGTTTGTTATGATCCACACCATCAAAGGCTTTGGCATAGTGAATAAAGCAGAAGTAGATGTTTTTCTGGAACTCTCTTGCTTTTTTGATGATCCAGTGTATGTTGGCAATTTGATTTCTGGTTCCTCTGCCTTTTCTAAAACCAGCTTGAACATATGGAAGTTCACAGTCCACGTACTATTGAAGCATGACTTGGAGAATTTTGAGCGTCACTTTACTAGTGTGTGAGATGAGTGCAATTGTGTGGTAGTTTGAGCATTCTTTGGCATTGCCTTTCTTTGGGTTTGGAGTGAAAACTGACCTTTTCCAGTCCTTTGGCCACTGCTGAGTTTTCCAAATTTGCTGGCATATTGAGTGTAGCACTTTCACAGCATCATCTTTTAGGATTGGAAATAGTTCAACTGAAATTCCATCACCTTCCATGTAAGGTTCCAACTTACATTCATGTAAATCTATTAATGCTCCCTCAACACCAAATCATGTTTTTAGTTTAATATATATGCTATTTACACATCTGGTTAGTTTTCTCATTCTACCTCCTTCTATGACATCTTGTACATGGCTATTGTATATGAAAATGCAATCTAAATTATCACGAGGGTAATAAAATAATACCATCTGAAACCTGGAAAGCCACTGAATTTTTGATGGAATTTATCATCATAAAATTGGCAATTTTTTTGTTTATTCATATATGTGGATATGTTCCCAATATCTAGTGTGTTTCACTGTTTGATATAGTTTTGGAACTACAAAAGCTAAATTTTACATAGAAAAATAAATATTTGAATATAATAGTAATTTCTGGGTATAAAAATAGTAATTCTGTGAGTGATTTATCAAGTACTAGAATATATCACAATTCCTTAGCAAGGTCTATAGTTCGGCTGGCCCATGACTAAATAGACATCAACAGAACAGGCTACAAAATCTAAAAATGGCAAAGACATATTGTGGAATTTAATATTTAATTGCAGGAAGACAAGGATGCCCATCCCTTTAAGAGCATGGACAGCTGAATATTCATGAAGTAAAACAAAATTAATCCATACCTCATAGTTTGCTACCAAGATAAGTTACACAAACTGAGAAGGTTAAATAGAAATAACAAAAATATAAATAATTAGGGGAAATCTACATTAACTTCTTTAAATTTTCTGAGTTATATTTAACTGTGACAGAAAGCTCAAGACCCACAACAGAAAAAATGTGATTTCATAAAACTGCAAATAGAAAAATTATCATTAGCAAATTCCAAGACAATATATACTATTGAATTTTTTTGTTATTCATATTGCAAACATGTCTATTTATTTTATTTTAAAATATGTCTAAAACTCAATAATTACCAAGAACTCAAAACAAGCATAAAAAATATATAAGGTTAGAAATTACTGAAAATTATTAATGCTCCTAAATATATAAAAATGTTACATTTTAATTAAAAAATACAACACTGTCATAGAAGATTTGATTCCCAGAATGAAAGAAATACTATGCAACCATTGTATTTTTAGAAGCATGAAGAAACTTTTTGTACTATAAACACACTAGTATTGAATGATTTCTAAGCTAAAATATTACATTAAAAACAAAATAAACAATGGTAGACATTATGATTATAAAAAAGGATATTATGTATTATATATACGCTTTATGTACATAAAATATTTCTAAAAAGATAATACTTTTTGCCTTTGATGGGATAAATTATTTTGAGTGACATAATTATCTATTTTATTTTTACTTTGGTTATAAAGTGAGTTGAAAGTATTGAATTCAATACTTAAATATATGACATAATGGGCTCCCCAGGTGGCAACAGTGGTATAGAAACCAGATTCCATCCCTGGGTCAGGAGATCCCCTGGAGGAGGGCGTGGCAACCCACCCAGTATTCTTGCCTGGAGAATCCCGTGGACAGAGGCTGGTGGGCTACAGTCCGCAGGGTCACAAGGAGTCAGACAGGACTGAAGTGATTGAGCATGCATGCATGCATATGAAATAGTAAACAGTATACACATAAACTGACAAAACAAATTTAAGTTCTCTGCCCATTGCAGATCATGCTGGAAGAACTAACCTTATTCTTCAGGGGAATATAATCTATCGGCTCAGGGTTTCTTTGCCTGTGTGAAATAGGCTATATATATAGATATATATATATATATGTTAAATGCATGAACTTCTTTAAATTTTCTGAGTTGTATTTAACTGTGACAGATTGCTCAGGAGCCACAACAGAAAAAAATATAAGTGTGATTTCATAAAAATGCAAATGGAAAAATTACCATTATCAAAGTCCAAAGCATATATATATATATATATATATATATATATATATATATACTCATTTTCTAGAGGCTTAATATGCCTTACTACCAATGCAATGTTGCCTTGTAATAACGCATTAAGAGCTAACAGATAAAATTCAGAAAATAACTCTGGAATGAAATTTGCCCCTGTAATTTATAAGTATTTCAAGGAGTTCCACCTGCTAGAGTTTTCTCATTCTTAAAGAACACTCCAGTCTGCTTTTATTTTATTATACTCTGAATTTTAATTTTTAAAAATGAGATATCTAAAGGACCTCATTGGTACAGTTACCCTTCACCTAAAGTCTCTGAATTTAGTGAATTCCTGATTATTGTTTATCACTACTTTCCCAATGTCCTTCTTTATCTCCATTTCATCTTTAATGTACTACTTTTTAATTTAAAAAAAATGAACTGAAGACCATTGTATGCACTGAGCCTGTGTTGAAAGTTTAGGAAAAATAGGCAAGATTAGAACAAATCCCAAAAGAGGAGAGAAAGAAAGCCACAGCGACCCGTGGCCATTTGGGATCGTTTCTTCTTCCATCGCACGTGTTACAAGCCACTAGCACAGCCCTCAGCCTCCGAGGCGGAGCTGCCCTCAGTCTGTCCCCAGTGTGGAGTCTGAGAAGTGATTTCTTTCTCCCTAATACACATATTGTGCTTTTATGTGATTCTTAAAATACTATTGCCATTTTCCTTAATTACGGATTTAATTACCTTTAGGAATGGACATTTTAGTTATCAGATTTTACATTACAAAGCAATGCAGAATATATCTTGAAGCTTAGCATAAATTTTGAATTTTTTCAAATATATATTGCATAGGCTTGATTACAGAACACATCAGGACTTGATGTATTAGTTTACGTTTCATGTTTTTTGTTTGCTTTCTGCTCAACTCTAATAAACGGACTTGTAAAATTGTCCCACAAAACTGAAGGGGAATAACAACTTGCTTAAATGTACTATCAATTTTCTAGAAACAAACCACAGATTAGAAAAAAATACTCATTAATTATTATATTAATTGGAATTAGGAATTAGGAATTGAGTAATGCAATTCCTTATTAAATGTAAGAAAAATTCATGACCTTATTAAACATCTGTCAGTATTAGCTAAGAATATCAAAGTTTGGAATAGCTTGATTCCAATCTGAAAATATTCTAGGTAAGCTGTCAATTGAACTTTTTATCATACAACTAACATGACATCATTTTTAATATCACAAACTTATATTCAATTGGAGTGTCACTGGGATGCATGGAACCTTTTTTTTTTTTTGAGTTTTTTATATCCATATGACAACAGAGAACTGAGCTCCCTAAATTTGGTATCTCTGAAAGTAAAATAAAACATAGGAGCATTTTACTTTGTAGAATGTTTCTAACAATTTCATCGAATGGAAACTGAGCTATACCTTATTGAAAGGCAATCTACCATAAAAATATGGAGCAAAATACTTTTCCTCAGGGAATTTCTGCAGAAAGCAGAAAAGGATTCAAGGCAGGAGATGAATTTTATATAAAATTTGATATATTTAGGTGAATTTTAGATGGATAAATTTAATCTCCTTTGAAGAGGATTCCTGCTAAGGCATATGATTTAGACTATGCTTGGATAAACTTGGATCAAATAGCCTGGACCCATAGTTTTTCAAGTTTGGAAACTTACTTTAAATTGAAACTAAACTTATGAGACTTGTGATTCTGTGGCAAGTAAAGCTTTTATTTTCCTGTTGGATAGTCCACCTCATAGTAGATCATGCTTTTTTCCATTCAGCTAAAGTTATTCATACTGTTAAAGGCATGTTAATTTATCCTGACTTTCCAATACAGGTCTTGGAGGAAAATTCTCTCAAGCATATCTAGATGAAAGAGCAATTTCTACTTTCCTCATATCTCTACTCATTTAAAATTATCTCAGTTCAGAGACAGGAAGATTTTAATTTTATGTAGCTACCTGGATGCTGATCAGCTCTAATTTTACAGAGAATCAGTGCTGAAGTTTCGGCCCTTGCGCCTCCCCTCTCTCCTCGGCTTTTTTTCACTCTAGCGCTACGTCTGCATGGGTGAGGTGTCCTCTCGCAGGTTAAGGAGGAGAGCTAACGTTTGTATGCCAGTATCCTTTAGAGAGACTGCCCTATTTAAATCTCACAGTTTATAGCATAGCTGACTTTACTGTCCCATTCTGGAGATGAAGAAAGCGAGACACATAACGTTTGTATAAATAGCTCAAAATCGCAGAGCTATAATGAGGGAGATGGGAGTTAAAAATAGGCAGACTAGATTCCCCAGGGCACTATCTTACTCAATACCTGACACTTCTTTCTGGAAAGTGATACAGCTAAAGACAAACGTTGATATAGATGTACACCAGTGTAGTCAGTTAGTATATTTATACAGGTGGATTTCCACGTATAATTAGACATAGTTAATAGAAATAGATAATTTTCTGCTTACAAAATATTGCAGAGAAAAAGCAAGAGGGAGCAAGGGAAAGGATAGGGTTTAAGGAAATATTTTCCTTTGTTTATGGTGGCTTTGTCAGAGTGGAGCACAGACAGATTTAATTGCATCCTCTCTTGTGGCCACATGAATCTTTTATCAAAAAATGTTGACAAAACGTCAAAGACGTTATTGTGAAATACAAAATATTTGAATGTATTCATTTTATTGACTGATTTATAGCACTATGCTGGTTTGATATTTTTACACGTTGAAACAGTGATAGCACAGTGAGTCTACTTCGCATCTGTGAGCCCAGAGCTGCTACAATACTGCATGTATCAGCATGTTAGTGTGGACATTCTGCTCTCCTTGCTGTGTGTTTCCTCCTTGACTCACCGACTTCACCCCTGGAAGTGGCGCCTGCTACCCTCCCTGAGCTACCTCCTCGTGCTCTCCTCCCCTTCCCCTCGGGCAACCACGGTTTTTCCTCCATGACTCTGTTTCTGTTTTATTATCTTTGTTCATTTGTTTTGGTTTGTAAAGTCTGCATATAAGAGAAATGATATGATATCTCTCTTTCTCTGTCTGACTTGTTTAACTTAGAATAATAGCCACAAGAATCATATCATCAGAAATGGCAAGATTTTGTTTCATTCTTGTCTGAGTAATATTCCCTTGTATATATCAATTCAGTTCAGTTCAGTCACTCAGTCGTGTCTGACTCTTTACAACCCCATGGAATGCAGCACTCCAGGCCTCCCTGTCCATCACCATCTCCCAGAGCTTACTCAAACTCATGTCCATCGATTTGGTGATGCTATCGAGCCATCTCATCCTCTGTCATCCCCTTTTCCTCCAACCTTCAATCTTTCCCAGCATCAAGGTCTTTTCCAATGAGTCAGCTCTTCGCCTCAGGTGGTCAAAGCATTGGAGTTTCAGCTTCAGCATCAGTCCTTCCAATGAACACCCAGGACTGATCTCCTTTAGGATGGGCTGGTTGGATCTCCTTGCAGTCCAAGGGACTCTCAAGAGTCTTCTCCAACACCACAGTTCAAAAGCATCAATTCTTTGGTGCTCAGCCTTCTTTATAGTTGAACTCTCACATCCATACATGACTACTGGAAAAACCATAGCTTTCACTAGATGAACCTTTGTCAGCAAAATACATATAATTATTGTATATATAATTATTAAATAAGCACCCCATTCATCTCTTAATCACTTTTTAGATATGATTTTCATACACATCCCTTTTTTAGAAAACTTTTACCTTTTTTGTTATTTTATTTGTAATTTCTTTACTGATCTCAAAGGAATTTGGCACTTGTGCTGTAGAATCTGTTTTGCTAAGTAAATGGAAAGGATTGGAAAAGGAAGGGTCAGGAAGAGACTTGAGTTTGATGTGAGCTGGTTCTTTTAAGGCAGTTTGGAAGGAGTGATGATTCCTACTTCAAGGCTGACATCGGGTAAAGTTAGCTGCTGCCCAAAGGATGACCAACATCTATTTTGGGGAGTCTTCTTCCAAAATTTTGAATTTAAGAGAAGAAAAAATGCAGCTGATATTAAATTATTTCATTATAGCTAATTTGCCAAGAACAACAACTGTATGATTATCAGCAGCACCTGATGTAAAAGAATAGAGAATAGAGGTGATATGTCCAGGGCAGTGTTTGCCTCTGGGCCTTAGGATGCTCCTTCAAACCAAAGGGAAATCATGCCGAAATAGCATCAAAACCTTCAGGGCATAAATGTATTGCACATAACTGCTTCAGAATGAAACATGTCTGAAAAAATGTAAGCAAGGGGATACCTGGGATTAATAGGAACCTAGTTGGACTGATTAAATTTTTACCAGGTTAAACCTTCCAACACAGATTTCCTGAGCATACACCTGGTATTTGAGTGTGAATATTAGTTAGTAATTGGTACTTGTTTTGAGGCCACATGTCACAATAAACTGGAGATAGTTCAGATATTTTTTCTTTTTTTTTATTAGTTTTGCCAAACAATGACATGATATCACCATGGGTTTACATATGCTCCCCCTCCAGAACCCCCCTCCCTCCTTCTTCCCCCCAGGAAATCTCGTTGCACCAGCCCCGAGCATCAATCCTGGGCTGGCGATTGATTAGACATATGATAATTAACATGTTTCAATGCCATTCTCCCATATCATCCCACCCTTTTCCTCATCCACAGAGTCCACGAGTCTATTCTATACATCTGCGTTCCTTTTGCTGTCTCGCATGCTGGGTTCTTGTTACCATGAAATTTCAGATTTCACCATTGAGGATAATGTTTGCTGTGGGTTTGTCATATATAGCTTTTATTATGTTGAGGAATGTTCCTTCTATTCTTGCTTTTTGGAGGGTTTTTATCATAAATGGATGTTGAATTTTGTCAAAGGCTTTCTCTGCATCTATTGAGATAATCGTGTGATTTTTATTTTTCAATTTGTTAATGTGGTGTATTACATTGATTGATTTGCGAATATTGAAGAATCCTTGCATCCCTGGGATAAAGCCTACTTGATCATGGTGTATGATTTTTTTAATGTGTTGTTGGATTCTATTTGCTAGAATTTTGTTAAGGATTTTTGCATCTAAGTTCATCAGTGATATTGGCCTGTAGTTTTCTTTTTTTGTGGCATCTTTGTCGGGTTTTGGAATTAGGGTGATGGTGGCCTCATAGAATGAGTTTGGAAATTTACCTTCCTCTGCAATTTTCTGGAAGAGTTTGAGTAGAATAGGTGTTAGCTCTTCTCTAAATTTTTGGTAGAATTCAGCTGTGAAGCCATCTGATCCTGGGCTTTTGTTTTTTGGAAGATTTCTGATTAGGGTTTCAATTTCCGTGCTTGTGATGGGTCTATTAATATTATCTATCTCTTCCTGGTTTAGTCTTGGAAAGTTGTGCTTTTCTAGAATCTGTCCATTTCATCCAGGTTGTCCAGTTTATTTGCATATAGTTGCTGATAATAGTCTCTTATGATCCTTTGTATTTCTCCGTTTTCATTTCTAATTCTGTTGATTTGGTTCTTCTCCCTTTGTTTCTTGATGAGTCTGGCTAATGGTTTGTCGATTTTATTTATCTTCTCAAAGAACCAGCTTTTGGCTTGGTTGATTTTTGCTATGGTCACTTTTGTTTCCTTTGCATTTATTTCTGCCCTGATCTTTAAGATTTCTTTCCTCCTACTAGACCTGGGCTTCTGCATTTCTTCCATTTCTAGTTGCTTTAGGTGTAAAGTAAGGTTATTTATTTGATTTTTTTCTTGTTTCTGAGATGAGCTTGTATTGCTATGAACCTTCCCCTTAGCACTGCTTTCACAGTGTCCCATAGGTTTTGGGCTGTTGTGTTTTCATTTTCATTGGTTTCTATGCATAACTGAATTTCATTTTTTATTTCTTCTGTGATTTGTTAGTTCTTCAGCAGTGTGTTGTTGAGCCTCCATAAGTTGGAAGTTTCGAATGGTTTCCTCCTGTAATTGATATCTAATCTCACTGCATTGTGATCGGAAAAGATGCTTGGGATGATTTCAATATTTTTGAATTTACCAAGGCTAGATTTATGGCCCAGGATATGATCTATTCTGGAGAAGGTCCCATGTGCACTTGAGAAAAAGGTGAAATTCCTTGTTTTGGGGTGGAATGACCTATAGATATCAATTAGGTCTAGTTGGTCTATTGTATCATTTAAAGTTTGAATTTCCTTGTTACTGATAGTTCAGATTTTAATACCATGCTATAGCAGAAAAATTCTGAAGTGGTTCAGGGATTGAAGGCCTCAGAGGAAGAGACACAATGATAATTAATGAAGAGCATTCTTAGATTCTTCAATAGTGAGCCATTTCAGAGTAATTGATTTTGTTTTTGACCCCAAGTCATGAAATCATCTATTCTCAAAGAGCTTGGTTTCTTTTATAAGTGAAGGATAATTCTGGATTCAAAATAGTGAATTTGAAAACCATAAGAGCAGAAGCATGCATTGTAGTTTTTCCACTTGGCTACTGAATGGAGGCAAGGTTGTTCAGGGCTGCATAAGCAGAGTAAAGCAAGGGATTCTTGTTTCTTTGACTCTAATTTGGGAGTTTATTAATTTACTTTCTCCATATACAATGAACTATCTGCTTTTTTTCTTCTGTTGCTAAATTTAATGTATTATGCTATATATATGTACATGCATACATATATATATATATATATATACACTTCTTAATATTAAATGCTTTAAAAACATTAATAGAACAAGATGTGTATTGTTTATATTGATGTGAAACAGTGTGGCTTCCCAGGTGGCCTAGCGGTAAAGAATTTGCCTGCCAATGCTGGAGATGTGGGTTTGATTCCTGGGTCAAGAAGATCCCCTGGAGGAGAAAATGCAGCCCACTTCAGGATTCTTTCCTGGACAACCCCATGAACAGAAGAGCCTGGTGGGCTACAATCGCAGAGTAGGACATGACTGAGTGATGGAGTATGAGCAGGGATATGAAATATTATCCAATTATCCAAATATAAAGTTAAGTGATATAAAATGAAGATTAATGATCCATTCACCATTAATACAAACAGAATTTTATATTATAAATGTATATGAGATGAATGAAATGTTAATTAATGAGATCTAGATTGCTAATTTTAATGATTAGTGGATGTTAACAAGCAAGTTTTCAGGAACCTTAAAATATTTTGAAAACAAAAATCAAATTGTGATGAGAATAAATAATCCTTTATTTAAAAATATTCTATGGAATGTTATTTTTCAAGTATGATATTAACCCAGAAAACTAATAGAGTCTAAGTAGATATTGAGTGTCTTTTTATAAAGTGATCACACTCGTTTTCTCAACACTGAAAGCAGGAAATAGAAGTTTACGAGCAATGCACCGTCTCCCCTCCTGTCACATTGCACCCTCCAGAGGGACAGCGGTTCTGTCTTTCGATAAGACATGCTACAGTCTGAACTTCTTAGAAACTGAATCATAACAGATTAGTTTGTTATCAGTTTGCTTACTTAGTGTCTGGCTCTTTTTCTGAGCATAATTATAGGAGATCCACTTATGCTCTCGCCTAGAGTCTTGTACCGTGTTTGTTCTCACTGACACACTGGTGGTTTTGTCGGTCAGCTGTGTCTGAATTTTGAGAGCCCATGGTCACAGGAAGGCAGCCAGGCTCCCCTGTCTATGAATTTTCCAGGCAGGAGTACTGGAGTGGGTTGCCACCTCCTACTAGTGTCATATGAATTCACCAGACTGTGTTGTTTGATTTGACATTCTTTCGGAGAAGGAGGCTAATTATGTTTTAGATGAACATTTGGGCTTTTTCAATTTCAGGTTTAAATTGGTGACACTGCTGTGAAAATACTTTACAAAACATTTTATGGCGTAGTTGTTGCTCAGTCCTGTCCGACCCTTTGCGATCCCATTGACTGTAGCCCACCAGCGCCAGAATGCTCTGTCGGTGGGATTCTCCAGACAAGGATGCTAGAGTGGATTAGAGCCATTCCCTTTATATATATATACACACATCTATATGTAATTAGTGGAGTTGGTAAGCAAGAGGACTGCGGGTATTTAGCTCTGTTATATGCTGCCAAGTAGTTTTCAGTGCGGTTGTAACATTTTGATACATTATCGATGCTGATTGCACTAGTTCTAATTGTTCAACAAGTAGACACATGGCGTTATGACTTTATTTAAGCTCGTCCCTTCAGGGAGCTGCAGCGCAATGTTGCCTTGAGGCATTACCTGGTATTTTCTCAACTCTGATATTCATATGTTATGGGTTGAAGTATTCTCTCATGCTATATGTCATCTTCTCATTTTGTGATGGTTTCCTCTGCTATATAAACACTTTTAATGTTAATTGGGTCTCATTTGCTTATTTTTGCTTTTATTTCTTTTGTTTTAGGAGACTAATTAAAAAATATTTCTATAATTTAGGTCAAAACGTGATATGACTCTGTTTTCCTCTAGCAGTTTTATGGGTTTCTGGGCTGACATTTAGGTCCTTAATCTATTCTGAGTTTATTTTGTGTGGTGCTAAAGAATGTTTTAATATTCTTTTACATGTAGCTGTCAATTTTTCTCAGCACCGCTTATTGAAGAGGCAACATTTTCTGTACTGTACAGTCTTCTGGTTCCTGGATTAATTGATCACAGTGCTTGGGTTTATTTCTGAGATCTCTATTCTGTTCTGTTGGTGTGTGTGTCTGATTTTGTCCCAATAATACACTGCTTTGATCACTGTAGCACTGTAGTATGGTCTGAGATCAGGGATTGTGGTTCCTCTAGCTCTATTATTCTTTCTCAAGCCAGTTTTGGCTCTTTAGGGTGGTTTGTGCTTCCATACAAATATTAAAGTTATTTGCTTTTGTTCTGAGAAAAAAATGCTATAGGCATTTTGATAGGGATTGCTTTGACTGTAGTTTGCCTTTGGTAGTATGGTCATTTTAACAATATTAGCTCATTTAATTCAGGAATATGGTATATCTCTCCATCTGTTTATGTCATCTTTTATTTCTTTTATCATTGTCTTCTATTTTATTGAGTCTATGTCCTTCATCTCCACAAGTAGGTTTACTCCTAAGTATTCTATTATTTTTGGTGCAATGGCAAATGATATTGTTTCCTTAATTCTCTGATAGTTAACAGTGTGTAAAAATGCAACATTTTCTGAAAATCGATTTTATATCCTGCAGCTTTTCTGAATAAAGATGGGTGTGTATTTTGACGTTTAGTTACTTGTTTTCTGGTTATTTTTATAATTCGGTTTCTTTTAGGTCTCTTCCTCTATGGTTAGATGAATTTATTTAGTATTGTGTTTGTGTGGATCTATTACAAAGTTTTGATTTGTGGTTATCACGGACTTCATACACATTAACCTATAGCAATATCATTTGCTTTAAGGCTGATAGTCATTCAGATGCAAACACTTTCTAAACTATTTGCATTTTTATGTTTATTATGTCATGTTTTACATTTTCATGTTTATCGCCTAACTGCTTATGTAGTTAGAGCTGATTTTAAAATTCCTGTCTTCTAACCTTTGTACTAACTTTCTTAAGCAGTTGACCCACTGTCTTTAATATGTATTGCTGTTTCCAGTGAGATTTGGTGCTCTTTTTCAGCCACTCAGTCGTGTCCAACTCTTTAAGACCCCATGGACTGCAGCACACCAGGCCTCCCTGTCCATCACCAGCTCCCAAAGTTTGCTCAAACTCATGTCCATTAAGTTGGTGATGCCATCCAACCATCTCATCCACTGCCACCCCTTTCTCCTCTTGCCCTCAATCCTTCCCAGAATCAGGGTATTTTTCAATGAATCGGTTCTTCACATCAGGTGGTCAAAGTATTGGAGATTCATTATGCCTTAGTATATTTTCTTATTTTTTATTATATGCTGCATTTTTCTTTTAAAGAACTTTTAATATTTCTTGTATGCTGGTTTATTAGTGATGTATTATTGGTTTTTGATTGTCTAAGAAACTCTCTCTCTTTAAATTCTAAATGATGATCTTTCTGGGTAGAATATCCTCATTTTTTTTTCTCTAGTCACCTTAGATCTATCATGTCTCTTTCTTATGTGAAAAGTTTCTATTGAAAAATCAGTTGGTATTATCATGGGAGTTCCATAATACTATCAACTTGCTTATGACTGTTTTCTCTTGCTTCCTTTTCAGTTATCTCTTAATTTTTTTGTTATTTTGACTATGACATGTACCAGTGGGGTCTCTTTGTGAGACTTTCTTTGTCCCTTTTGTATGTGGACATCTGTTTCCTTCCTCATGTTAGGGAAGTTTTCAGCCATTATTTTAGCAGATACATTTTCTGTCCCCTTTTCTCTTTCTGAGAACTCTATAATAAGAATACGACTATGCTTGATTTTGTTCTAGAGTTCCCTTAACCAATCCTTATTTATTTTATTTACTGTTCTCCTTATTTAGTGCGTTATTTTCATTATTCTCTCTTGCAACTTACTTGTATATCCTTCTGCATTTCTTATTCTGCTACTAGTTCCTTCTACTTAGAAAAGGCAGAGGAACCAGAGATCAAATTGCCAACATCTGCTGGATTATCAAAAAAGCAAGAGAGTTCCAGAAAAACATCTATTTCTGCTTTATTGACTATACCAAAGCCTTTGACTGTGTGGATCACAATAAACTGTGGAAAATTCTGAAAGAGATGGGAATACCATACCATCTGACCTGCCTCTTGAGAAACCTGTATGCAGGTCAGGAAGCAACAGTTAGAACTGGACATCGAACAACAGACTGGTTCCAAATAGGAAAAGGAGTACATCAAGGCTGTATATTGTCACCCTGCATATTTAGCTTATATATAGAATACATCATGAGAAATGCTGGACTGGAGGAAGCACAAGCTGGAATCAAGATTGCCAGGAGAAATATCAATAACCTCAGATATGCAGATGGCACCACACTTATGGCAGAAAGTGAAGAAGAACTAAAGAGGCTCTTGATGAAAGTGAAAGTGGAGAGTGAAAAAATGGGCTTAAGGCTCAACATTAAGAAAACTAAGATCATGGCATCTGGTCCCATCACTTCATGGGAAATAGATGGGGAAACAGTAGAAAAAGTGTCAGACTTTAATTTTTTGGGCTCCAAAATCACTGCAGATGGTGACTGCAGCCATGAAATCAAGACACCTACTCCTTGGAAGCAGGTTATGGCCAACCTGGATAGCATATTGAAAAAGAGAGACATTACTTTGCCAACAAAGGTTCGTCTGGTCAAGGCTATGGTTTTTCCAGTAGTCATGTATGGATGTGAGAGTTGGATGGTGAAGAAAGCTGAGCACTGAAGGACTGATGCTTTTGAACTGTGGTGTTGGAGAAGACTCTTGAGAGTCCCTTGGACTGCAAGGAGATGCAATGAGCCCATCCTAAAGGAGATCAGTCCTGGGTGTTCACTGGAAGGACTGATGTTGAAGCTGAAACTCCAATACTTTGGCCAGCTGATGTGAAGAGCTGACTCATGGGAAAAGACCCTGATGCTGGGAAGGATTGGGGGCAGAAGGAGAAGGGGACAACAGAGGACGAGATGGTTAGATGGCATCACCGACTCAATGGACATGGGTTTGGGTGGACTCTGGGAATTGGTGACGGACAGGTAGGCCTGGCATGCTGCGGTTCATGGGGTCGCAAAGAGTCAGACACGACTGAGCGACTGAACTGAACTGAACTGATAGCTATATATGTATATGTATATATATACAAGCTGCTGTGGGGGGAGAGGATCTAAGAAAACAGGTTTTTCTCATAGTTTCTAGATCTCTGCTATAGTTCTCACTGTGACTTTCCATTTTTTCCCCCCAAATTGAGTGAGCACTTCTATCATTACTGCTTTCAACATTGCACCAGGAAGACTGTCTGCTTTCTTCGATCCTCTCCCCCAACTCCCTGGGATTTTAGCTCAGTTTTAAATTTGAGATACAGTACTGTCTTCTCATTTTGCTTGGCTTTCTCTGTTTGTTTCTGTCAAACTAGTTGTGCGAGTGACCCACCCCAGGTTTGAAGGGCTGTCCCTGTGCCAGCAGCGGGCGGCTGGCTATGCAGTGAGCCCAGGCTGCGCACCTCCTGGGCTGCGCTGGCCCGGCTCACTGGAGGCTGAGAGCCCAGTGGGGCTGGTGGCCCGGCCCCGGGGGTGTCGGTGCCCTCTCTGGGGTGGGCACTGGCGGGAGCCGCAGGAGCCCTCAGGTGCCGGGCTCTCCTTGGCACGGTGTTATGGCAGCAGGTCCATGTCCGCCCGCCCTGGTGTGAGTGCCCTGCACGTCTGCCCGGCTCTGCCCGGTCCCATGTGCACACACGCGTGACTGCGGCGGTGTCTGCCCTGGAGGGACGCGCAGGAGCGAGGTGCTGGCATCCCTAGGGCTGGGGGTCTGCCCACTGGAGGATCCCTGAGCCCGGGCTCTCTCTCCTCTGGGGTTCCTGGTGCATCTGCAGGTTAGGGCTGATCACTGCTCCTCACTGCCTGTCAGATTCTGGGTCTTTCTTCTTTACAGCGCTAGCTATAGGTTAGACCTGCTAGTTTTCATGTCATTCTTACTGAGAGTTTCTCTGTATGGAGCTGTAGTTTGGATGTGTTTTTAGGTGGAGGTGAGTGCAGGGCCTTTTTATTCTGTATCTTGAGCTCACAGCCTCTAAAAGATCTATACTATATCTTTAATGGTCAGCAGAACACATATTAAATTAACTGATATATCATTAGCAAATACTGCTAGATTTTTGAAATATTGATATTTTATTTTTCTAGTTCATATACCTGATACAATTCATCTTTAAATCTTCTTTAATGTCTCTTGTAATTTTCTGCGTAGAGGCTTTGCAAAATTTTTACCTGAGATCTAGAGGCCTGTGTACCTATGAATTAGACATCATGCATATCACACACTATCATTATTATTATTAATTCTTTTACAAAAGCTGAGGCTATGGAGTTATTTGATAAAGTCGCTGTGTGGAAGCAAACCATGGGCTAGGGGCCCGTTCTCTTGCTCTCAGTGCTTCCTGAGAAGTAGTTAGAAGGAGACTGGCAGTCTCAGAGGAAATGTTTTTACAGTTAATTCACGCAATTTGGATTGTACTCAGCCCATAATTTTTTTAAAAAAGTATTTAAGGAAAGTTTTATTATTTTTGGAACATTTTCTGTAAAAATCAAAGGAGATATAAAACAATAGAAATGTTAGGTGCATTGAGGTTGTTCAACGTTCTAAACTTAATACCTAATTAATAAGAGAGAGACAACAGAAGCTAAAGAATATCCAGTCTTCAAATTCAGTCTTGTTCAGGGAAGTATTTCCAGTATTTAATTGCAATGATGTTTTCATTCTCAAAATCAGCATTTTCTCATATACATGCACACAAACACACCCCCCCCACACACATACGATTTTTCCCCTTAACTTCTCACTTGCTTTTAATAATCCATCCTGGTTTTAAAGGTAACATAGTAACATATTGTCACCATGTGTAAACAAAAAGACAAACACCAAACTCCCAATGCTTTATAATTTTCCAGCTATGGAAGCAGAAATAAAATTTTAAAACCATGTTTTAAAGCATATTTCACAAGATCTGTTGTGACTTGAATATTTCCATGTTACTCCATAATGTAGATTGACACATTTGAGATAAACAAAACTGTAGTGTGATTTTGAAATAACTTATATCACTAAAGCTTATGATGGGTGTGTTATAAAGTGAGAAAACAATGTTTTCTACTATTTCCTCAACATATCTTCACTGTTTTATTGCAGGGAGGTTGGTGGATGGCTCATGGACCTGAGTCGTACACTTCTTTGAAATAGGAAAATAGAATACACTTTTAAAGTACCTTTTCTGTTTGCAGAATAAGACATTTATCAACCAGGTCTAACAGATGTCAAAAATAAGAACAATTTAAGAAACATTCAATGAGCACTTACTACATTCCTGGTACTGTATACAATACTCACTTATGTTAGATGCTGAACTATGTTACTCCTGCTCCAGAGATGGTTTTTTTTTTTTTTTTGTATTTTTTTTTTTTTTTTTTTTTTTTTGCCATACATTGTCA
>ML661888.1:9416933-9440921 GCA_007570785.1 Antilocapra americana | reverse complement strand
TTCCCCTTGTGAGTTATCTTTTGCTTCTCCCTTGCTGCTTTTAATATTTGGTCTTTGTATTTGATATTTGCCAATTTGATTAATATGTGTCTTGGGGTGTCCCGCTTGGGGTTCATTCTATTTGGGATTCTCTGTGTTTCTTGGACCTGAGTGGCTATTTGCTTCCCCAATTTAGGGAAGTTTTCTACAATTATCTCTTCAAGAATTTTCTGATGGTCTTTCTTTTTGTCTTCTTCTTCTGGGACTCCTATGATTCGAATATTGGTGCGTTTAATATTGTCCCAGAGGTCTCTAAGGTTGTCTTCATTTCTTTTAATTCTTTTTTCATTTTTCCTTTCTGTTTCATTTATTTCTGCCATTCTGTCTTCTACCTCACTTATTCTGTCTTCTATCTCTGTTATTCTACTGTTGGTTCCCTCCAGGGTGTTTTTGATCTCATTTATTGCATTATTCATTGTATTTTGTCTCTTTTTCATTTCTTCTAAGTCCTTGTTAAAGCTTACCTGCATCTTCTCAATCCTTGCCTGCAGGTTATTGAGCTGCAACTCCAACTTATTTTCCGGGTTTTGGATCATTTTCACTATCATTATTCGGAATTCTTTGTCAGGTAGACTTCCTATCTCTTTGTCTTTTGTTTGGTCTAGGGGGTATTTATCCTGTTCCTTTACTTGCTGGGTATTTCTCTGCCTTTTCATCTTGTTTATCTTGCAGTGTTGTCCCTTTATTGTGGGGATTCCTCTCTATGGGAGGGGTTGGATGCGTGGTTTGTCGAAGTTTCCTGGATGGAAAGGCTTGTGTGGTTTTCTGGTGGGTGAGTCTAGGTTTTCTCACTGTTACTAGCAAGAGATAAGAATGGGGAGAAAGCAGTCAAGCCAATGATCTCACTCTCAGGTAGCAGTGGGTACTGGAGCTTGGATCTTAAAAGGTACAAAGTTGATACCAGGTACTAATGAGCAAAGATTAAAAATCTAGAGTAAAGACTGGGTTCTCAAAAATACTTTAAAAAAAAAAACAAAAAAAATCGGAAAATAAAAATAAAGGAGAAAAAAGAAATAAGAAGAAGAAAAAAAAATAGCAAGGTCATATGGGACTTAAAAGTTCTAAAAAAAAGAAAAAAAAGAAAAAGAAAAAAAAAAGAAAGAAAAAAAAACAATATAAAAGTTTTAAAAATTTAAAAGATGTTCCTAGTACAGTTATAATGAAGGCTTTCTCTGGTGCTGGTGCATTCGGTGAAGGGAAGGGTCTGTAGATTTTCAGATGATTCCCTGGTCCGGCTTCTCCTTCTCACAGTCTATAGACTCCTTTCTATGCAGTTATCGCCACCTGCAGGGCTTTAATTTGCTTCTCCTGTCTGTTTCAAAGCTGTTAGCTCTGCTACTGTCTTCTGTCTGCTGGTCTTTTAAGTGTCTATTCAGCGCTTTGGAGTTTGCCCTGCTCCTGGTGAGAGGGCTTCCCCCGCCCCCTCTGCTCACGCTCTCTGTCGTCTGCCCAGCACAGTTGGGGAGTGGGGCTTCTCCCCTCCCCTGGCCCAGCCGCTCGGTTTTCTCAGCGTGCAGCTAAGCAGGCCTTCTTGGTCGGGCTTGTCCTTCTCACAGTCCTACAGTCTCCTTTTTATGCAGTCTGTTCTACCGGCAGGGATTTAATTTTGGAGTTTGCCCTGCTCCTGGTGAGAGGGCTTCCCCCGCCCCTTCTGCTCAGGCTCTCTGTCGTCCGCCCAGCACAGTTGGGGAGTGGGGCTTCTCCTCTCCCCCGGCCCGGCCGCTCTGTTTTCTCGGCGTGCAGCTGAGCACTCCTTCTAAGGTGTATACAGCACCGATCTGTCCAGAATCCCCAGAAGTCTTGGTTAGCCTCCCCGGGGCTGGGTTATGCCCACTGCTCTCAGGCGGGGGCTGGGCTGGTCCGCAGCCTGCAGCTGCCCAGCCTCTCCTCCTCACGGCCCTTTGTTTTGTGCTCGGACCTGGGGTGGGGGGGGAGCTTTTCCTGGAAGTTTAGGTCCCTCAGGCTGCTCCGTTCCTGAGCCTGCTGCCCGCCCCTCCCTGAGCAGGAGCAGTCCCCTTCGGCTGTGCTGCTGCGCTCGGCTGTTCCTTGTAGCCAGAGACGAACCTTGCAGGGCTTAGCTATTAATCTGCTTCTGCTCTCAGCTATATTGCTCTCCAAGATCCACCGCAGATCTGCCAGAGAGAATGCTCCCTGGTATTCAGAAACCTTTCTCCTCTTTTTATTTTTCCCCTCTTTATTTCAGACTCCCCTTCCGGGACGGAACCCGTCCCCAGCTCTTTGTCTCTCCCTCTACTTTTTTTTCTTTTCTTTCTTTTGTCCTACCTCCTCACGTCGGCAATGGGTCGCCTCTCCAGATGCCCGATGTCCTCTGCCAGCATTCAGTTCCTGTTTTTTGGAGTTTGCTCGGCCTTTACAAGTTCTTTTGGTGTATTTGTTGGGGAGAGAGTGTTCTCCCCGTCCTATTCCTCCGCCATCTTAGTTTCTCCCTCTGATATACATTCTTGAGATGGGAAAGTTGCAGTCAGAATCTCAAAACCTTCATGTTTATTTTTCTCACTTACCTATGTAGTGTCTATATGGCTAAATTATTTATTTTGAAAATAGCTTTTATTAAATTGAAAATACTAAATCTGTAATCATTAAGGAAAACCTTGTTGAAAATTATAATGGTGTTCATTGAATTCGTGAACTCCACTCACTGCAGACATCAATGTGACACTGTATTTCTTGAGTTTCCCAGGTGGCATGAGCGGTAACAAACCCGCCTGCCAACACAGGACATATGAGGCACAGGTTTGATCCCTGGGTCGGGAAGATCCCCTGGAGAGGGGCTCAGCAACCCGCCCCAGTTCCCTTGCCTAGAGAATTCCATGGGCAGAGGAACCTGGCAGGTTACAGTCCATAGGGTAGCAATGAGTCAAACACGACTGAAGCAACTTAGCGTGCAAGCATGCTATATTGAAATATCACTCTATGGTTTGATGGAAAAAAGAAAATAAAACATGGTCTTTGCATTTGACTTGAAGCTCCCAGCCATGACTGAAAAAGTCACAGGAATAATCAGTTTCCAAAATTTCCCTAGCACAGAGTAGGTGCTCAATTAACATGTATTGCCTTAGTGCATGAATAATCAATTGCTCATTTTTGTGTCTATACATTTGACACAAAATCAATGTAAATCAATAAAAATTGCTGCAACAAAACTAACAATTGCATATTCAGGCAAATTAAGAGAAATGTACTTACAAATTAAATAATCAGATATCATATATTTATTTTGACTCCATAGAACCTAAAATCTGACCAATCTTTGAATACATATATTTGATTATTTATACTAAATTTGGTATTTAATTAGGTATTAGTCTTTCTAAATTAATGGTTTTACAAAATTATTGACTACTCATGAAATAAATATGTGATCATTTACATGATCCTTCATATACCCATTTTGAGCCAACTTTACATTCTTAAAGGAAAGTGATGTTGGGGACTTACTCTTATCCCTGCACCCTGACACAGACCTTCACGTTTGTTTGGTGCTCTGTCATGGTGTTTCTCTTAGTTTGATGTCCATTAAACACAGTTTTTCAGAATATCTGTGTTGTAATTTTGGCAGTGATTTCTGCCTGAATTAGAAAAGAGATGAAAATCATCAATAATATTGGAAAAACAACAGCTGTTACTGTTTACATATACTTCCAACAGCAAGATTTGAAATTTCCACAGTTGTTAGATAAATGAAGTTTCAGTCCATTAAATATCCACTAACATTGCAATAATTTCTATTAATATACAAACAAAAATTTAAACAGCTATTTTTCCTAATAAATACTTTTTGTGTGTATAAATAAATTTATATGCAATATGTTATTCTATATAAAGCATTTTACTAAGCAACTGTATTGTCCATAATAGTCTTCATGAATTGGTGAAGATTATTTGGTGTTTATAATTCTTTTCATTTTATACCATTAAAAGTTAAAATGCCAGCTTTGAGATCAACATAACCACCTTTGAAACAATATGTAAGATGTTGGAATTTTGTTTCCTCAGCAACAAGATGAGCCACATAATCAGAAATTGGGTTTTGTGTCTTCAGCCTAAAAGTGATTACTAAGGATCAACTGAGATTTCCATTCCTTTTTCTTTTCAGTCTCCCCTTGGAATATATGCCCTGCTACCTGGCCAAATGTTTACCAGATCATTGCCTCCACAATAGATGATGATTTCCAGATTCTGGCCAAGGGATAGACCCCTCCTTTTCCTTTCAAAACTTTGCAAGTTAGTTTCCAAAGTTGCAATTCCGTGGCTATCAGCTTTCCTGTAATTTGTTGTTTACCTGTTGTTTAAACTGCACTGACTATAGTCAACAGTGTTGCGTTAGTTTCCTGTGTACTGCAGCTGTTCTGTTCCACAATGCTTGTGCCTATTCTCCTTCAAGAGACCGGTCCTGAGTGTTCATCGGCAGGACTGATGCTGAAGCTGAAACCCCAACACTTTGGCCACCTGATGCGAAGAGCTGACTCATTGACAACGACCCTGATGCTGGGAAGGATTGAGGGCAGGAGGGGAAGGGGACGACAGAGGATGAGATGGTTGGATGGCATCACCCACTCAATGGGCTTGGGTTTGGGTAAACTCTGGGAGTTGGTGATGGACAGGGAGGCCTGGCCTTCTGCAGTCCATAAGATTGCAAAGAGTTGGACATGACTCAATTCTCTTTCAAATTCCTTTCCCATTTAGCTTATTACAGAATATAGAGCAGAGTTCCCTGTGCTGTATAGCAGACACTGTAATGATTCTAATCTTTTTTCCTTATGTTATGGGAAAAAAAGAGATATATTGGAGAGCCTTTTTTGAGACCTTTTTGTTTATGGTTCTTGGGCTTCATGTCAAGCCCTGCATTCATTCTGGAAGGCCCCAAGATTAACAGTTACTCTCCCTGCTTTCTCATTTCCATGAGCTCTTCCTTTCAAAACCATGTCTTCAAAGCCCCTTGGAGCTCCATTACAACGTGGAACCTTGTTACACCCAGAGCTTCTTCCTCAGACAGTGTGAATTCAAGTACCCCACAGTGTATTTTTTGTTGTTGTTGTTGTTAGTTTGCACAACTATCTCCATGGTACTTGCTCTTTGTTCTCATAGGATTCTCCAGTCTACTGACTTTGCTATATTTCTTACAATTCATCAACTTTCTCTTTCATTTGCCTCATCATCAGATTACAACTGCCATTATTTTAAACACAGTGTTACCATTTATCTAAAATTTTTATTCACCTGCCATTGGTCCTATCATTTAAGCAGAATATAAATATAGGAAAAAAAATTTTTTGTCTTTATGCCTATACCTAAGTACCTTAGCACTCTCCACAGCTGACTCAAGACTGCCAACCTCAAATCACATCTTAAGTACAGATATATAGTCTTACAATTTTTTTCTAGCTATCAGAATCCAATTCTGAGATATATTGACCTCCCATCTGAAAGAAAATTGGATTTTTTTCAACTTCTTGCAACATGGACACAAGCTTAACTATGCCTGCATCCAGCCTATTTGTATTCTGCATAAGATAGTATCATTTCCCACTTGACACCTTTTAAGAATATTTTGCATTTCATCTCCTCTAGACTTTAAGCAAACTAAAGGATCTGTTTTATCTATTCTTATTGTTCCATACAGAGTTCCCTTCGGCTGCTCCCAAGTCTATTAGATGCTATAGATACCAGAGGCTCCGCTGAGAGCTCAGTTGGTAAAGAATCGCTCTGCAGTGCAGAAGACCCCTGTTCGATCCCTGGGTTAAAAAGGTCCCCTGGAGAAGGGAGAGGCTCCCCACTCCAGTATTCTGGCCTAGAGAATTCCATGGGCTGTGTAGTCCATGGGGTTGCAGAGTCGGTCACAACTGAGTTTAAAAAAAAAAATGTCAAGTAAATCATTTCAAAACCGACGGCTTCACTTTAGAATGCACGGGCTTCATCTCCTCGTCTCCCACTGGGTCTTCAAGGCATTCTGAACACACTTCCCCTTCCCTTTCTCTAAGGAGAACACCATGGCTACTTGGCAAAGTCTTCCACCTGCGCTGGTTCGGCACTTGCCTAGCCTCCGAAAACGCCTCCTCGTTGCCCTCCACTGAGCGCTGGCACCGGGCCTCTGCCCGCCCGCGACGGAGCCGCTGTCCAGCCCGAGCCTTTGGTCACCGCCCGTCTCCTCCCAGCATCTCGTTCCGTGACTTTCTGTGCAACGTGTCGTCTCAGTCTGGCGGCCCCTTTGCTTCTTAGTCCTCCGTGCCTGTTTTCCCATTCCTTCCTCCGTCCCTGGGAATGATGCCGCACGCTGGGGCATGAAGACGACCCAGGTCTCCTCGGAGGTGTGGACTTTGACCATTAGCTTCCCAAGTAACATTTTAAAGAGGATGCCTGAACAACACCGTGCTGTCTACCAGTCCCAGAAAAATCAGTATTTCTTCTCAAACATAACATTTTGCTTGTGGTTTGCAGTCTTCGGAACGTCACTCTGATCCCGCCAACCACACAAGGCAGAGTAAGAAGTCGCCCTCTTACCCTTCTCCTCACCACCCTCCATTTTCAGTCTGTGACGGTTTTACCTCTGATTTCCTTCTTTGTTTTTTCCCTTTTTTTAAAAACATGACCTCTTTTTGAAAAGGCATCGCTATTTTTCCATGTAGATCAGATGAACTCTTATCCATGTTCCTACTTTAAAATTTATTTTCTTCAATCCTTTCTGTCAAGAAGCATTCATACTGACTTTGATACGCAAATATGATTATGCTACCTAGTTTTAGCGTTCAGAGGTTTCCAGGGGCTATAGATGACTGTAATATTTAAAATCATCTACACATTCAGCAGAATTTGAATGGTAATAGCTCCCTGGTGGCTCAGAACTGTAAAGCATCCACCTGCAATGCAGGAGACCCGGTTTTGATCCCTAGGTCAGGAAGATCCCCTGGGGAAGGGACTGACTACCCACTCCAGTATTCTTGCCTGGAGAACTCCATGGGGCAGGAATACATGTAGCCAGGCAGGCTACAGTCCATGGGATCCAACAAGTTGAACACAGCTGAGGGACAAACACTAGTTTTTTTTTTTTTTTCACCTTTCTAGGGTTACTTTATACTGTCAAGCATTTGAACAACCTATATAACCCATTCTGATTTATCTTCTGGAGGAACACTCAATTTTATACTTGTCCTAACTGATATGTCTCCTAAACAAAGAGTGTGTGTATTCTGAGAGCATTGCCAATGACTGAACCTAAGACTGGGATTGTAAAGCGGAGAGATAAATGGTTGGAGTTGCTACCTCCTTTCTTAACAAAACTCAGTTAATTGTCCTCTTTTGTTTTTAGAAAGCTTGTGAGCTAAATAGGGTTTGGGGATCAGAAGATAATATCCAGAATAACTCCAGGGAAACTTGATTCTATATATTAATATATTCTATATATATTAATATATATTTTAACATGTATATATAATAGATATATCATACATAGGTGTATCACATTGTGTGTGTGTGTGTGTGTGTGTGCGCACACTAGTCTCTCAGTCTTGTTCAAATCTTTGTGATCCATGGACTATAGCCCACAAGGCTCCTCTGTCCATGGAATTCTCTAGGCAAGAGTATTGGAGTGGGTTGCTGTTCCCTTCTCCAATCGTATCATATACAGCATATCAATTTTTCTTGGATATTAACATTGTTATCCTAACTGATTTGTTTAACAATGAAATCATGACACATGGAAATTTTTTAACTTACACCTTAAGATGATATTTCTTATTGATGTAGAATGTAAAATAATTAACAGTTTTAGGCAGCAAAATACTAATCAGACTAGCAGGAGGTTCTAATGATAAATTTAAGAAAATTGATGCTTCACATATTGTATCTTAAGTTACTATGTGAGATTATTTTTTGCTGAAATGAAATCATAAAATATATTAATAACATAACTTATTAATTAAACGTTGAAAGCAAAATGAAGTCTTTTATTAAAACATCTAAATTTATGGTTTGAGCCTTTATTAAACTATGCTACTATCTGAAAAATGACTGGAAAATGTTGTTTTAATAGAAGGCAGTTTTCCATTTCCTTGAAGTGTTGGAAACTACATCAAGCAAGATGACTCCAATAGACCTAGATCTGATCCTTAGGATTGTGAGCCCTGGCACTAATTTTTTGATTAATACACAGCCCAGGTTAACTCCAGCTGTAAAATTATTTCCTGTCACAGGTGCACAGCTAAATGCGGCTGGAAAAGAATGTGGTAACTGCATGGTTTTTAAACTCATGCCCACTAAGCTTAAATGCGAGCGAGGCTCTGAAGCTGTGCAGAAAGGCTTCAATCAGTCAAACCTGCTTCTTTGCTTTTCTCTTTCTCTGGGAAAAAAACGGAAGCAGTAGGAGAATTTACTCCACAAGCAGCATTTGTGGCATATGCTCTCGCTTCACTCACTGCTACATGAATGTCCTCGGTTTCTATGTAAGACCAAGCCTTTGTGCATTAGAGATTGCTTTCTCTTGTCTACTCAAGAACGTTCCCCCCACAATCCTTCTCTGTCTCCTCTGCATACTTCTTGAATCATTTATTTTCCTCATGGGCACATTTACTTGCAAAGTCTTTACAAATATACATTCAGCTTACCTCCAGAATCCAGTCGTTGCTCACCAGGACAGTGACCTCCACACCGGCGCAGGTCCACCATTGCTCATTGACGGATCCCTACACCCCCTTTGCCTGTACCCCTCCCGTGGGCCTCGTTAGTCTAACTTTAGAACAGCAGCCAGAATGATTTCTTTTAAAATATAAGTCAGGTCAATGTTTAACCTTTTGGCCAAACCCTTTAATGCTTTCCTACCTCGTTCAAAGTCAGTGACTGATAATATCTTACGTTATCTGTTTCCTTGTTAACTCTCCAAGTTCATATCCTATTCCTTATATTCTCTTCCCACGTTTTTTTTCCCAGAACCATTAGCCTCTCTGGTGTTTCTGAAACATGCCAAGATTGTATGCACCTCATAGGTTTCTAATATGTTCTTTCCTCTTTCTATCAACCCCTTAGTTCACTTTCTTACCTCCTTCAGGTCTTTACATACATGCTACTTTCTCAACGAGGCCTTGAATGCATTATTCCTTAAGACTGCAACCTCTGTTCTCCAATATTAAATGTATTTCTCTCTGCTTAAATTTTCCCTATAGCAGTCAATGCCATCTTCTATAGTCTGTATCTTATCAGTTCATCTTCATTAACTGGAGTGTAAACTCTAAAAAAGGATATATTTTTCCCTTTTGTTTACTACCAAGCCCTCCAGCCTAAAATAATGCTTAGTACACTGGTTTTCAATAAAGATATTCTAAATTAATAAGTACATTTATTAATTTTATTAATAAAGTATTAAACAAAATAAAGTATTACTTTATTGTCTAAAGTATCTAGTCAAGATACACAGTCAGCCAGAATTCATAGTCTTTCGTAGATCTCGCCTTTTACATTCTCCCAAACCAGAATAGGAAAATTTGTTATTTACATCCTAATTCTTCATGAGTGAGTGCTAAGCCGCTTCAGTCATGTCTGACTCCTTTGAGACCCTATAAATTATAGTCAGCCCATCAGGCTCCTCTGTCCATGGGGTTCTCCAGGCAAGAATACTGGAGTGGGTTGCCATGCTCTCCTCCAGACATTCTAATTCTAATACTGCCTAAAATAAGAGCTACCCTGGAAACTAAAATTCTTGGCCATAGATATGACATTTGAACTTCAGTCTTGACCTATGAGCTAACCAGGGATAAACTTCTTTCATCCTCCCTACAATAGGCTCTCTTATTTGCAGTCTTGGATGACAAACTAGATGTGGAAATATTACACTTGTCTTTTGTCTCCAGGTAAACTCCTTCGGGCCAGACTAAAACATACCGCTTGTGACGGTAATACTACTTTAGCTACAGCTGTATTTGTTTTGGAGATAATTAGTTTTCCATCTGGCATTTAAGAAAGTCTGTTTTATTTGCTTTAGGGAGAAAACAAAGAAACGCTCCCAGTTGTGTAGCCAAGCGCATTCTTCCAATGTGCACAGGGTAGAAATGACAGATAGCACTTACTGGATAATGCCTTAGCAGTTAAAGTGATAAACGGGTAAACTAACTGTTTATGTGTACTAAGATCTGGAAGAAAAGTCTGAGTCAACAATTACTGTAGTTGCAATCTGCTTCATTGTGCAGTAATTTACTATGCTTATCAATTGGGTGATTCCTGAATTCAGTTTGAAAAGTAATTTAACATGCATGAATTTATAATGAGTGACTTAAAGTGATAAGATGCTCACCTATTTAGGTGGCAATAAGAGCTCTAGGAAATTAAAAGCATAAATTCTAATCACATCTTTCAAGAATTATGTGCAACGTGGCTTGCGATGTCATTAAACCACACACATGTAAATACATCGGCAAACGTGCACAAAAAGACTGATACTCGTGGTACTGTTCTTAAAAATAAAGCTGTTAATAATTGCTTATGAAAATGTATTAGGTTAGAATGATATAATGTTATCAAAGTTATTGGGAGACCCTCGTGTGAGGAAAAGACCAGACAACAGACCATCAGTGCTGGCAGATGCAATGTCATTATCTGTTGCGATAGGTTTTCCTTTCCTGCCTTTGCATCATGTGGCATTTCAATAACTCACTACCAAGAAGAAGCTTTGGTACGTATATCTTCAGTGAGACAGTCTCGTAATAACTGGAGCAGAAAGTATGCAGTCTAAAAGTGGATCTAGGTTGTTCCAGCCAATATTTCAAAACAATGTTCTTAGAAGACCCAATGGAGGCAAGCAAGGAAAGATAATACCTTCATAACCATGACTTCTGTTTGAATGATCATAGTACATTTCAGAATCATTACTTAGGAATATACACAAGAAAATTTCAACATAGGAGCTTGGTTTTCGATGTTGCTGAAAATTCAGGTTTCAGTTCTAAATTGTGTAGCTAGCAATGTTGTAAAGATTGTCACAAAAATACTAAAGTTGTTAAGCAAAGAGTATACACGAACATGGATTGTAATGAAGTAATGTAAGAAAAAAAGATCCTTGTGTTCACTGTTCATTCATTTAGAGATAATAGCTCTAGTACTTTCTATTAGGGTAAATCAAGCCCTCCACTAGAAGTAGAATTTCATGAATTTTCTTCATTAAGTTATATTTCTAAGTGCAAGGGATAATCTAAAGGGAAGAGATTTTAAAATTGTCTAATAATAAAACAAAGGCCTGTAGAAATTCTTATAACAGAAAATGATGTGAGACTTGGTACTGTCATATAAATACATTAATGCAATATTACCAGAACTATACTTTGGATGCCACGCCTTTCAAACAGCAAATAATCACCTAATTTATAATTTAATGAATACACTCAAAACTTTGAGAGTTCAGTGAGGGAGCATTGTGTGGGGCGAATTTGTCCAAGGCTTTCACTTATTTCCCAAGTACTATTAAAAAATAACATTCACTCCACTCTGGTTGGCAGCTTTGATGTTTTCTAAAACTTCTGAACTTGAAAATATTGCCATGTGAAGTGAAAAAGCAAACAGAAAATTAATCACATGCTTTTCTATGTGGTCCATTTATTAAGTACAAACTATGACAAGGTCAGAATCCTGCATAATATTGTATTATTAGAGAGTGAATAGAAAGTTAGATTTTAAAATTTTAATAGAAATTATCACATTGATTTAAATGAGGAAAGCAACTTACAATCTTAACAAATTTTCTCAAATTCTTTGAATTTAATTAGAAAGCGCCCAGATTCATTCTGTCATTTAAAGATGATTTATCTTTATATTTAGTGAAACGAAGCTACTGAAGTCCGGTTTCTCAAAACTTTGTCTCTTTCTTTTTTACTTTCCTGAAGCTGGCAGACCACGTGCCGTACTCAAGGGCAGCAAACTGAGAAGGGATGGAAAGTCTTAGCTCTGCTTTGAAAGCCTCATTAAAAACTAACATAGATCTCACAGGGAGTGAGGAAGGAGACTGCGCCCGGCTGCTGTTTCACAGAAGGAAGTCCAGCACGCCCGGGAGTTTCCCGCAGCGGGACAGTTCCTCTTAACATCAACGCACCAAAAACAGAAGCCTTCTTCTCTTCTTCAGCGGCCCTTTACCCTGCAGCCTCGGCGGCCTTCCTCCTGTCTCAGAGACCATCGCCCGCTTGCCCAGGTGAGGAAGCCTCCTGTCTCAGCTGGCCCTGCGCGGCTCTCCTACCAGGTCGTCTCATTTTCCTTCGGATGCGCTCTGCCCACCGCTCTGCAAAGACACTGTCTCCACTAACACCTATTCTAATCAAATTCTTCCAGAAAATTGCAGAGGAAGGTAAACTTACAAACTCATTCTATGAGGCCTCCATCACCCTAATTCCAAAACCCAAAAAAGATGCCTCAAATAAAGAAAACTACAGGCCAATATCACTGATGAACTTAGATGCAAAAATCCTCAACAAAATTCTAGCAAATAGAATCCAACAACACATCAAAAAGATCATACATCATGATCAAGTAGGCTTTATCCCAGGGATGCAAGGATTTTTCAATATTCGCAAATCAATCAATGTAATACACCACATTAACAAATTGAAAAATAAAAATCACATGATTATCTCAATAGATGCAGAGAAAGCCTTTGACAAAATTCAACATCCATTTATGATAAAAACCCTCCAAAAAGCAGGAATAGAAGGAACATTCCTCAGCATAATAAAAGCTATATATGACAAATCCACAGCAAACATTATCCTCAATGGTGAAAAACTGAAAGCATTCCCCCTGAAGTCAGGAACAAGACAAGGGTGCCCACTCTCACCACTACTTTTCAACATAGTTTTGGAAGTCTTGGCCACAGCAATCAGAGCAGATAAAGAAATCAAAGCAATCCAGATTGGAAAAGAAGAAGTAAAACTCTCTCTGTTTGCAGATGACATGATCCTCTATATTGAAAACCCTAAAGACTCTACTAGAAAATTACTAGAGCTAATCAGTGAATATAGCAAAGTTTCAGGATACAAAATCAACACACAGAAATCCCTGGCATTCCTATACACTAACAGTGAGAAAACAGAAAGAGAAATTGTGGAAACAATTCTATTCACCATCGAAACAAAAAGAATAAAATACTTAGGAGCATTTCTACCTAAAGAAACAAAAGACTTGTATATAGAAAACTATAAAACACTGATGAAAGAAATCAAAGAGGACACAAACAGATGGAGAAATGTGCCGTGTTCGTGGATTGGAAGAATCAATATAGTGAAAATGAGTATACTACCCAAAGCAATCTATAGATTCAATGCAATTCCTATCAAGCTACCAGAGGTCTTTATCAGAGAATTAGAACAAATAATTTCACAATTTGTATGGAAATACAAAAAACCTCGTATAGCCAAAGCAATCTTGAGAAAGAAGATTGGAACTGGAGGAATCAACCTACCTGATTTTAGGCTATACTACAAAACCACAGTCATTAAGACAGTATGGTACTGGCACAAAGACAGAAATATAGATCAATGGAACAAAGTAGAAAGCCCAGAGATAAATCCACGCATCTATGGACACCTTATCTTTGACAAAGGAGGCAAGAATATACAATGGAGAAAAGACAACCTCTTTAACAAGTGGTGCTGGGAAAACTGGACAGCCACTTGTAAAAGAATGAAACTAGAACACTTTCTAACACCGTACACAAAGATAAACTCAAAATGGATCAAAGATCTAAGCATAAGACCAGAAACTATAAAACTCCTAGAGGATAACTTTGGGAAAACACTCTCTGACATAAACCAAAGCGGGATCCTACATGACCCACCTCCCAGAATATTGGAAATAAAAGCACGAATAAACAAATGGGATCTAATTAAAATTAAAAGCTTCTGCACAACAAAGGAAACTATAAGCAAGGTGAAAAGACAGCCTTCAGAATGGGAGAAAATAATAGCCAATGAAGCAATGGACAAACAATTAATCTCAAAAATATACAAGCAACTCCTGCAGCTCCATTCTAGGAAAATAAACAACCCAATCAAAAAGTGGGCCAAAGAACTTAACAGACATTTCTCCAAAGAAGGCATAAAAATGGCTAACAAACACATGAAAAGATGCTCAACATCAATCAATATCAGAGAAATGCAAATCAAAACCACAATGAGATATCACTTTACACTGCTCAGAATGGCTGCCATCCAAAAATCTACAAGTAATAAATGCTGGAGAGGATGTGGAGAAAAGGGAACTCTCTTACACTGTTGGTGGGATTGCAAACTAGTACAGTCACTATGGAAAACAGTGTGGAGGTTCCTTAAAAAACTGCAAATAGACCTGCCATATGACCCAACAATCCCACTGCTGGGCATACACACCGAGGAAACCAGAATTGAAAGAGCCACGTGTACCCCAGTGTTCATCGCCACTTTGTTTACAATAGCCAGGGCATGGAAGCAACCTAGATGGCCATCAACTGACGAATGGATAAGAAAGCTGTGGTACATATACACAATGGAATATTACTCAGCATTAAAAAAAAAGTTCATTTGAATCAGTTCTACTCAGGTGGATGGAACTGGAGCCTATTATCCAGAGTGAAGTAAGCCGGAAGCAAAAACAACAATACAGTATACTAACGCATATATATGGAATTTAGAAAGACGGTAACGAGAACCCAGCATGCGAGACAGCAAAAGGAACGCAGATGTATAGAACAGACTCGTGGACTCTGTGGATGAGGGTAAGGGTGGGATGATATGGGAGAATGGCATTGAAACATGTTAATTATCATATGTCTAATCAATCGCCAACCCAGGATTGATGCTCAGGGCTGGTGCAGCGAGATTTCCCGGGGGGAGGGAGGAGGGAGGGGGGTTCTGGAGGGGGAGCATATGTAAACCCATGGCGATATCATGTCATTGAATGGCAAACTAAAAAAAAAAAAAAAAAAGACACCGTCTCCAGGCTCTTTGGCCCGCGGCTCCCTCGGGGCTCCCACGGCCCCGGGGGTGACCGCGCAGAGCCGCCCGGCTCCCTCCTGGATGTCCGACCCCCGGTGCAATCGCCCGACGCCCCACCTTCTCTTCCAGATGAGTTGTTAGCAGGGGTTCAAATGACTGGATTCAGGTAACAGACTTCGGACTTCTGTAACTGTTGCTCTGTCTCTGTGAAAGATTCAGGTTTTCATTGTATTAACACTTGGTCTTTGTATATCGGTAGCTTTTTCTAGGTAGCAGTTTTGTTGTATTTCCAAAAATTGAGTCGGATTCATTTTGATAGCTTGAATATCATATTTCATATATATGTCTCATATTGTAGATATGTTTTCATCTATTGGTTTTTTTCTTTCTTTTAGATGTTAACTCTTTCAGTGATTGAATTCAGCTTTGTTCCGTTCCCCAGAATATTGGAAATTGTTAATACCTGCTACTAAACAATATAGCATAGTTTCGCTGATACTGGCTACCCCTTCGTACACTGCATCCAGTATTTTATTTTATTTTATTTATTTTTTTGCCTTTTAGCCTTTCATTTGTTTTTTTTTATTAGTTTTGCCATACAATGACATGATATCGCCATGGGTTTACATATGCTCCCCCTCCAGAACCCCCCTCCCTCCTCCCTCCCCCCGGGAAATCTCGTTGCACCAGCCCCGAGCATCAATCCTGGGCTGGAAATTGATTACACATATGATAATTAACATGTTTCAATGCCATTCTCCCATATCATCCTACCCCTGCCCTCATCCACAGGAGTCCACGAGTCTATTCTACACATCTGCGTTTCTTTTGCTGTCCTGCATGCTGGGTTCTCGTTACCATCTTTCTAAATTCCATATATATGCGTTAGTATACTGTATTGTTGTTTTTGCTTCCGGCTTACTTCACTCTGGATAATAGGCTCCAGTTCCATCCACCTGAGTAGAACTGATTCAAATGAACTTTTTTTTTAATGCTGAGTAATATTCCATTGTGTATATGTACCACAGCTTTCTTACCCATTCGTCAGTTGATGGCCATCTAGGTTGCTTCCATGTCCTGGCTATTGTAAACAAAGTGGCGATGAACACTGGGGTACACGTGGCTCTTTCAATTCTGGTTTCCTTGGTGTATATGCCTAGCAGTGCGATTGCTGGGTCATATGGCAGGTCTATTTGCAGTTTTTTAAGGAACCTCCACACTGTTTTCCATAGTGACTGTACTAGTTTGCAATCCCACCAACAGTGTAAGAGAGTTCCCTTTTCTCCACATCCTCTCCAGCATTTATTACTTGTAGATTTTTGGATGGCAGCCATTCTGAGCAGTGTAAAGTGATATCTCATTGTGGTTTTGATTTGCATTTCTCTGATAATGATTGATGTTGAGCATCTTTTCATGTGTTTGTTAGCCATTTTTATGCCTTCTTTGGAGAAATGTCTGTTAAGTTCTTTGGCCCACTTTTTGATTGGGTGGTTTATTTTCCTAGAATGGAGCTGCAGGAGTTGCTTGTATATTTTTGAGATTAATTGTTTGTCCGTTGCTTCATTGGCTATTATTTTCTCCCATTCTGAAGGCTGTCTTTTCACCTTGCTTATAGTTTCCTTTGTTGTGCAGAAGCTTTCATCCAGTATTTTAAATCCTAAGTCCTTACATGAAGGTTTGCATATAAGTTGGCATTATTTGTGTTCTGTCGATTACAGCCCATTGACCTTAAATTCTTTATTTTGCAAATTTTTACAGATAAATAAGAGCTTAGAGGATATGCATAATGAACAGAAAAATCTTTATGGCTATTTTTTAAAGAAATTTATCTTATCCTATCTCCACACCTCTTTACAATTCCCCACTAGTTTTGCTGAAGGATTTAGATACTTAAGCAATTGAGTATTTTGAGCATAGTAAAATACATAGTTGTGTGAATGAATGAGAAAATTCAAGGCCTCTAAATTATGTTCTGCTTATGTATCCTATCTTTAAAAAAGATAAAAAGCATTTCAGAATTGCATCGTCTTACTGTCTCATATATTAGTTACTTTAAGAATAAACATTATTTCTTATGTGAGTCAATTGACTTGCAAGTCAAAATTTTACAAATTCAAAAATTTGTTTTCATGAGGAAGCTAATTGCTAAAATTTTGGTATAATTAATTGTGAATTATATGCAGGAATTGTTAAAAAAATGCCATTCATTTCATAAAAACAAATTGGAAACCAGATAATATATAAGTACATAGAAATGTGTTTACCATATTTTCATTTTGATATAATGTATGCATTCTCCTTTATATTTTATATGATCACATCTGTTTAAATACAATATCTGTTTCTATTTTTAATTTTTTCTATATAAATATTAATTTTACAGTATTTCAGGTCTTAATTTGAACACTATAATTAAACCTATAATATGTAAAAATATAAGATAGTTAAAGTGTACAGAACTAGTAATCTCTGTGAAAAGGAATCATTGCCTGACATTCAAGGATCTAATTAAAAATGTGTTAAAACATCTGAGTGACATAGTTCCTCCCTTTATTTCTGCCTATGCTTATAAAGTTTCAGGATGATGTCTAGTTGATAAATATCACACGGATTGACATTTAATTTAGAAAAGTACATGGTAGGTGACAAATATGATATGGAGATAACACTCTAAGTAGAAAGAAACTAAACACAAACAGAAAAACAAAACTTGGTCAAAGTTATGCATTTTCTCTGTTGACCCTAAGAAATCATGTTTCTTAGTGTATTCTTTCCAGAAAGCACAGTCAAGTAATAAAATATTCTAATATTTGAATATTAGTATCACCAACGCGATGGACATGAGTTTGAGTAGGAGTTGGTGATGGACAGGGAAGCCTGGCGAGCTGCAGTCCATAGGGTCACAAAGAGTCAGACACGACTAAGTGACCGAACTTAACTGAATATTTGAATAATAAGATTATATAAGAGATGTTGTGCCACGTGAATAGTTTACTATAGATATGCTAATTTGCAATGTAAATTTTTCATTTAGATTTTCAAAGACTGAGTGAGAATTCAAAAAAACTTGAAAATGTCTAGGACTTGAGATTATCTTCATTGAAGATCTCGTGTTAAGTCTTCTCACCACAAAAAACAAACAAACAAACAAAAACCCTCAGCACAAGCACAAAGAGTTACAAGGAAACTTTGGGAGGTGCTGGCTCGGTCTGTTACCTCGGTTGTGAAGAGTTTTTCACAGGTGTTTGCATATTGCGGTTCTTTGTCCATTATGCTTCAATAACCTTTTCAAACTTAGCAGAAAAATGAACTGAACTGAATATACCCTTCAGGTTGAACACAAGCTCTTGCACGTTTTCTAATAGCACCAGTCTTAAAATCATATGAAACACAAGTTTTGCCTGATTTCCCCCTTGAGATTGGAAACTATAATTGGCCAATTTATCACAGATATCAAGAGAACTGATTATCTCAGACAAATAAATCTCGCTCCATATTTCTTTCTAAAAGAGATGAAAAGGGATTCGTCTTTTATATAATCGAAGTCTGTGTATGGATAGATTAGAATTGCCTTGTTGTCTTATAAAACTGGTCTAATTAAGTTTGGTGTCCTCTCACTTGAGGATAGAAGTTAATTTGTTGCTTGCTCATTCTGCCTACAAATGTAGTAAATCATCAACTTAGCAGAATACAAACAATTAGAAAATAGCAATTCTGTTTATTGAATTAAAGAGAAACTAATATAAACTTAACCAACATGCTGTGAGTTTCAAGAGTTATTAATTATAAAGATAATATAAATAACACAACTATTATGGTTTTTCATGGCTGTGAGACATTATGCTTTAAATGGACTAGACCAAGGACACTCCTACTCTGAGAATATTATTTGTCTCAAGAAGAAGTAAGAACGGCCATCTGTACTAACCCTAGTATGAGCATCTTGCATTTTGAAATAAATGACCTAATCCTCCATCTTTAAAACTTCTCAAGAACTCTTGCAAGTAAGGAATACTAATACTCATGGGCTTCCCTTGTGGCTCAGCTGGTAAAGAATCTGCCTGCAATGCGGGAGACCTGGGTTCCATCCCCGTGTTGTAAGAGCTCTTAGATAAGGGAAAGGCTACCCCCTCCAGTGTTCTGGTCTGGAGAATTCCATAGACTGCATAGTTCATGGGGTCGCAAAGAGTTGGACACGACTGAGTGACTTTCACTCACTCACTCAATATGCATGGCAATCCTAAAAAAACAGCATTCAGTAAATGACTCAGAAAGCCTTGAGGACTCAAGTAGCTCCCTAGCATCACACTGAGTAAACGGAAAGTTCATCAAGTTTCCCGAACACTGGGCAGTATGGCCTCTCTACCAACCGCAGTAGGAGGGTCTTTGATTCATTGCTTTCCCCAAATGATATTATGATAGAGTAAAACCATAATATTTTTCAAAAAGTTTGTTACATCACAAAATTAGTTGAAACCCATAATTTAATGAATTAACAGATGAATAAATTTTTTTATCAAATATGCATTTAATAATTTGTTAGTGAATTAAAATTAAAAAAAAAAAACTATTAGCCTAAAGTTGCAAAACCCTAGGAACTGGGACTCAGCACAGCGGGTCAGGCGATCTGGGTTTGACCTCTGGGTTGGGGAGATCCTCTGGAGAAGGAACTGCCAGCCCACTCCAGGATTCCTGAACGGAGAGTCCCATGGAGAGTGAAGCCTGGTGGGCAACAATCCATGGGATGGAGAAGAGTTGGATAAGACTGAACGACTGACACTCTGATACTTAGCTTCAGTCTGACCTTTGGCATTTTGCTCAGTTTTCCTCAAAGCAAATTCACTCAACTATATGAGAGGAACCACGATACCTGGCAACTTAAGTCATTAGAATTTTGTGAGGGTCAAGTAAGATAATGGTGTAAAAGGAGTTTGTTTCGTTTTATGTGACATGCTACTAAAATGATCAAGAGACATATGCAATGGAGCCTTATAATAACAAGACTTACAATGCACTGTTTTAGTACTATGAAGAACATTTCTCCAGTTGGGAAATTTCATAAATAGCACTACACTTGTTTACCAAGTACAGAATCAAATATAAACATGGAAAGAAATTTTGAAACTTCTAAATTTTTAATTGCTAAGTGCATGGCTTGTATTAATATTATTCTGAATACCAAGAATATCTTGTCTCTAACCTGAGTTACATTTGGGGTGTTGTTACGTATATACACACACACATGTATCTATATATTCATATATATGATTTCCCTGGTGGCTCAGATGGTAAAGTGTCTGTCTACAATGCAGAAGACCGGGGTTCAATCCCTGGGTCGGGAAGATCCCCTGGAGAAGGAAATGGCAATCCACTCCAGTACTATTACCTGGAAAATCCCATGCATGGAGGAGCCTGGTAGGCTACATACAGTCCATGGGGTCGCAAAGAGTAGGACATGACTGAGCAACTTCACTTCAAATATATATAGATATATAAGTTATATTTATTTTTTAAGATGGTAAATGTTATACATGCTGTAAATATATACACACAGACACACACACACACACACACACACACACACACACACACCCACACATGTGTGCATATATATATATATATATATATATATGTATATATATATATATATATATATATTCCAAATATATTCTTCTAGGTTGAAAAAGGATCATAATTTCAATTCAAACTATTTTTGAAAAGTTTGGCCCCCTTGATGTTGTTATACCTTTTAGTAAAATAATTCACAGGCACTTTCTGTATAGAAATGTTGGGTCAGTTCTTCTTCCTTGGTTCCTGTCTTTTTGTAGCAAAGAGTTGAAATGCCAGACCAGGAGAGCTCAATCAGGGAAGATTTATTAAACAAGCAGCAAATAGTACACTCTCTAGAGGAAGATCTACAGTTAGGAAGATCCTATCTGTAGGACGATCAGGCCTACCACTGCTGGAGTGGACCCATCCAATTTTGGCTTCCGTTTTTTTAATCCTTTGTTCCCGCCTCTAGGCTATCCCTGGAGCCTGATTGGTTGTGCTCCATGCAAATAGGGCAGGGCCTGAGACCAATCAGGGAAGGGGACATATTTTCCCACTGGGAGTCTTCACTCTGGTCAGGTTTCCCTTTTTTGCTGGGCGTTTACTTTTCTTTGTTTGCCCTCTGAATTTGTTTTTTAGTTGCTACATTCTCTAACTGCCATCTTGGGTCCCTTTTTCCTTATTCTAACTGCCTAAGAGAAATAACAATAACAACAAGAAAAGTCATGCTATGAAGCTGGTGAAACTTACTGAGAAAGTTTTCTTTCTTCAATTTATGAATAATTATATTTTGGGAAAGTTAAAAAGTGTGTTCTCTTTTATTTCCACCACCCATCTTCCTCTTTTACTTAAGAGATTAAAATAAAATCTATATATGTCTAACCTGATGTCACATCTATGTTTTGGAGAGCAATTAAATTCTTGGCCAAAAAAGAACCCTTGCTGTTTGTATTTGGTTACTGAGCGAGGGAGAGAGAGAGAGAGACAGAGACAGAGAAACAGAGAGGAGGACAGCGGGAGAAAGAAAGGGTTTTTGTAGTGGGAATATATAGCTGTTTGTGTTTGATTTTACCTAACTACTACCTTTGCTAGAAACTTTCCCTCCTTAAAGAACATTATTCTTGTCTTTCCTCAGCCCATACATACCCAGAACTGTGACACAATTACAGAAAAACAAAATGAATTAGAAAGCTACCATTGTTTTGCAGTTGCAAAATTTTTCTAAAATTAAAAAGCATATATATATTATTTGAGAGGCTCTAATTGGGAATGAGAAGGTAGACTTTTTTTAGTCTATATTTTATTTTTAACTTGTGCCCTTGATCCAACTATTATTTTATTTTTAACCTTGAATCATTAATTTGAATATCAAAAAAGTTGAGCAAGGAAGTTTTGGAAAACATTTCATTTTTAAATGATCAATGAAATTAGAAAATGAAATCTGTCTTATTAAAGGGCAAAAATCCAATGTAATGATTTTTATTTTGTTTATGAAATGAACAAAATAGAACTTTGAATTATATTTGTCTCAGATTAGTTTGTTAAGGTCACATTTAGAATTAAATATGCATATTAATAATTATTTAGATAAATCAACAACTACTTTCCTATTTTTATATATTTACATTCAAAATAAAATTTATTGACTATGTTGATATTAATATTTTGTGCTCTTTAATGGCTTTGAAATGACATTTTGCAGCTGTTTTTGTTTAGTGGCTGAGTCATGTCAGACTATTTTACAGCCTCCTGGACTGTAGCGGTCATGGTCCTCTGTTCTTGGGATTCCCTGGCAAGCATACTTTGGCCATCTCCTTTTCCAAGGCATCTTCCCAACTCGGGAATCACATGCATGTTTCTTGCTTTGGCAGGCACAGTATCTGCCACTGAGCCACCAGGGAAGCTGACATTTTATAATACCTGTCATATAATAATTTGTTGATATGCAAAATTCTTATAGATTGTATTGTATTTAAATACTTTGGAAGATTGATTAAATAAATAATAAAATGAGTGTATTTTTTAAGTATTTGTCATTCAAATGACTGTTTTTCAAATTCAGCTAGAGATTTATTACTTAAAAATTATAGCTGTTAAATATCTCACTTTAAAAATCTCAACTATGATATACTGATAGCTTCCTATGAGACTAAATCCTCTCAAGAGACAATGTGTACAGACATTATCTAATTTCTATTTCCTTTTAGATATTAGTTCTGTGTCTTTATGGTTAAAATAAGTGATATTGATACCTAGAGAATGGGAACATTAGAAGCATCAGCTTCACTCTTTAAAGGGTACAGCCCTGTTCTAACCAGCCTGTATTACATAGAACTTATGGAAGAACAAGATCTTTCTGAGATTCAGATATTCTAAAACAGGCATATCAGCATGTTTTTTTTTTTTTTTTTTTGACAGGAGTAGAAAGATGACAGCAGGAGCAACAGCTGCCTAAGCTAATGCGCAAGTCTAAATGTGATAATGTCTGCAAACTTGACATCCTGGGTTAGAATCTTTTGGATGAAGGGATGAGAGAAACACGTCAGTTACTTCTAATTGGCTTCGTCACCCACAGGATGGGTGTTTCATGACTGCAGTGATGGTAAGGAAACTGGAGATGCTGATCAAGAAAGCAAACTCTCTTCATCTCTGCCCCTTCCTTTTACCCCCTAGCTCTCTTCCTCACCTTTACCTGGTCCTTTCATTCTTCACACTTCTTGATTAGTTTCCCCTATCATCTTTCTTTTTTTTTTATAGCTTAATTTATTTATTATAATGGGAGGATAATTCCATTGCAATATTGTGATGTTTTTACCGTCTTATTCTTCTCTTTTTTTCTTTCCTATTACTTTAAACATTGACTAACCTATGCCTTATTTTATTTTATTTTATTTTTATTACTTCATTTCTTTCTTTAAGTCTATCAGAGAAAAAAACTGAAAGCAAATTCCCATGTTTGGGAGTTTATATTATAGTGGAGGAAAGCAAACAATAAAAATAAAAACAATAAATGAATGCATTATGCATTAAACAAGACGAGGGATTAAAGAAGAAAATAACAGAGGAAGAGGATCAGGTCTGCACTTGGAGGCTCAGAGAGGGCAAGGCGCGCATACTGCAAAGAAGCATTTGAGTAGATGAAGTGGACTAGCCGATTAGTCACATGTATCTGCACAGTGGCCTACACAGAAGAAACGGCCCGTGCTGAGGCGCTGATGAGGAAGCCATCCTAGATCCATGAGAGTGGCAAGAAGGCAAGAACGTGGAAAGATGACTGAAAGCTCTAAGCAGAGGCGGAGAGGTAACAGAGAAAGTTAGGGAAATACAGGATGGGGCAGATCGCCTAGAACCTTACAGATCATTGTAAGGACTTTAATTTGTGCTCAGAGAACTTGGTGTGTGTGTGTGTGTGTGTGTGTGTGTGTGTGTGTGTGTGTGTGTG
>ML661888.1:9355125-9416923 GCA_007570785.1 Antilocapra americana | reverse complement strand
TGTGTGTGTGTGTGTGTGTGTGTGTGTGTGTGTGTGTGTGTGTGTGTAAATAGTTCTCAAGCCTTTTAGTAAAGTATATCTGCTAAAACACAACTTCCTCACTTCCCACCCCCAACTGAAACTAAAATGCCTGTCTTCCCAGGGTATTACTGAGGGCTTATGAACTGGGGGCAGTGAGCATCACCGTTCTTTAAAGGTACTGGGAAATTGTATATATTTTCCAGAAAACTTTCTTCTCTTTTGCTTCCCTGCCTCCATTCATGTCACCAGACTATTGCTAAGGCAATGAGCCTGAAAACAGTGGAGGAAACACGAAGGAATACAGTTTTCAGAAAACATTATGCAGATTCATTTTAAATGAAATGAAGTAAGAAATCATAGGTTGTCATTTTATCTGATGTGTTCCTCTCCCGTATCTGCACATCTCTTTCCCACCACAGTACTCTGACTTCTATATAGGTTTTGCAAAGAACAGAACAAGTTATGCTTAGACATTATGAGAAGCACATTTGAGGGGGTCAACAAATTTTTGCCTGATCATCAGTACATTCTGTCTGCTGGTAATTTTGCCACAAGTTTATTTCCCTCACTTGGGAAGGCAACTCAGACTAAAAAATATAGCAGGAAACCCTTAATTGCTTGTTCATTGCCTCTTATTTTTTATGTAGGCTTTTGTAGTCCTTATTTTGTTCTAAATATAAAGTACAACTGCTAAATATAAAGTATAACTGCTAAATTATTTTAAGATCAAAAAGATAAGCTGCATCAAATAAAACCCACAGGAAAGCTGTAATCAGGCAGGCTGATATAGTACAGTCTAAATTGAGCTCTGTACTCTCTCTAGAGAATAAATAATTCATCAGTCTTTCTAGGTCACTGGCTTTGTAAGATGTTATATGAGTGGAGTAAGCATTGTCTTCAAGTAAAGACCTATAGCTTAATTGAAAGATCATGAATGAAAATGACATTTTTTACTGTTCTATAATTTTTACAGTATATTGGTTAATGGGTGGTTAAATAAAAAGCTACTTTTACAACAAAAAAACTGTCTATAAATTAGTACATTTCTTATCTTTGCTAAGTGACAGTATTTTCACCTGTGAATTTTAAGTATACTATTAACAGGAAATATATTTGGTTTGGATAAATTTAAATCATTGTACCTTTAAAGTTACATGGATTTTGTGCATTTAAAAAACTAAAAGAGAAAAAATCAGAACACTAGCCATTACTGGAAGGCATTTTAAATTCAGATATGGAAAACTGCATATGCATTTGGATACATCGAGAGGCATTGTGTAACGGCATAATTTTTTTTTTCTTATATGTTTTTTAAAATCCAGCTCATTATTTGAAAGTACTCAATTGAGGCATTATGGCCACATTTATTAGGGAAAGTTAGGGTCAAATCTTATAGTATTTTCAAATTTCTTAAATTTTAAAGTCAGTATAAGGTAGTACCTATTTGCTATACTAAGTCACTTCAGTCGTGCTTGGCTCCTTGCAACTCTATGGACTGTACACCACCAGGATGCCCTGTCCATGGGATTCTCCTGGCAAGAATGCTGGAGTGGGCCGCCCTCTCTTTCTCCAGGGAATCTTCCCAACCGAAGGGTCAGACCTGCATCCCTTATGTCTCCTGGACGGGCAGGCGGGTTCTTTGCTTCTAGCGCCCCCTGGGAAGCCCAGAGTACATGTTTACTAAGTAGGCAGACTACACTAGAGGCTTTGACTGTGTGGATCACGACAAACTATGTAAAATTCTGAAAGAGATTCGAATACCAGACCACCTGACCTGCTTCTTGAGAAATCTCATGAAGATTAAGAAACAACAGAACTGGACATGGAACAACAGACTGGTTCCAAATTGGGAAACGGGCAACGTCAAGGCTGTATATTGCCAACTTGTTTATTTAAATTCTATGCAGAGTACATCATGCAAAATGTCAGGCTGGCTGAAGCACAAGCTGTAATCAAGCTTGCCTGGAGAAATATCAATAACCTCAGATATGCAGATGACACCATCCTTATGGCAGAAATCAAAGAGGACCTAATCAGCTTCTTAATGAAGGTGAAAGAGGAGACTGAAAAAGCTAGCTTAAAAATCAGCATTCAGAAAATGAAGACCATGGCATCCTGTCCCATCACTTCATGGCAAAAGATGGGGAAACAATGCAAACAGTGAGAGACTTTATTTTTATGTGCTCCAAAATCACTGCAGATGATGATTGCAGCCATGAAATGAAAAGACACTTGCTCTTTGGAAGAAAAACTATGACCAATATAGACAGCATATTAAAAAGCAGAGGCATCACTTTGCCAACAAAGGCCCATCTAGTCAGAGCTATGGTTTTTCCAGTAGTCATCTATGGATGTGAGAGTTGGATTATAAAGAAGGCTGAGTGCTAAAGCTTGATGCTTTTGAACTGTGGTGTTGGAGAAGACTCTTGAGAGTCCCTTGGACTGCAAGGAGATCCAACCAGTCCATCCTAAAGGAGATCATTCCTGAATATTCATTGGAAGGACTGATGTTGAATCTGAAACTCCAGTACTTTGGCTACCTGATGTGAAGAGCTGACTCATTGGAAAAGTCCTTGATGCTGGGAAGGATTGAAGGCAGGAGAAGGGGATGACAGAGGATGAGATGGCTGGATGACATCACTGACTCAATGGAGATGAGTTAGAGTAAATTCTGGGGAGATAGTGAAGGACAGGGAAGCCTGCAGGCTTCAGTCCACGCGGTCGCACAGAGTCAGGCATGACAGTGAGTGAAGGACAACACAGAGCACAAACAATGGACTGTGGCGCATGCCCTACGTTTTTCAATTATATACACCCTTTAAGCTTTAGAATTACTTTCTTACTGTGGTCTGCTTCAAGTGCTTTGCTATTATGTTATATAACATTTTTTATTTTTGGAAATCAAACTTTGCAATCTGACAGGGCACCTTAAAACACAATGTTCATAACAAAATAAATAGAAGTTATTATTTGATTTATACGTGGAAAATGAGAATCAGGTACAAGCCACCTTTATTTAAGTTAGTTCATAGGAAATCTTTGCTAATGAGGAGAATAACCAACTATCTCAGCTCTTGCAATATCACACCTGTCACTCTTCATGATCTTAGTAATATTGGTCTGCACTGAGTGTTTTTTCAGTTACGTAGTACAGTTAGAGTTGAATTCTCTTTCTAGTATAACTTGGCAATGCATGTTCCAGAAAGATATATGGTATAGTGAAAGAAGGAGATTTAGTAAGACAAGACATTTTTCCTCTGGAATTTTTGGTATATAAAAGGGTTATCTGTTTGACATTTCCTGCGTTTGATTTATGACTTGGCACCATTTTCTTTTCTTCCCTTGCCATCTTTATCAAAGTGCTGAACTCCCAGGTGGCTCAGTGGTAAAGAGTCCCCCTGCCAATGCAGGGGACATAGAGGGTGTGAGTTCAATCCCTGGGTCGAGAACATCCCCTGGAAGAGGAAATGGCAACCATTCCAGTACTCTTGCCTGGAAAATCCCATGGACAGAGGAAACTGATGGGCTACAGTCCGCAGGCTCACGAAGAGTCGGATGTGACCTAGTGACTGAGCAGTAGCAGCATCGATGGGGCAGTGGCATGCTGCCATCCTGGAGAGAAACCAGGGGAACTGCCAAGCTTCTATTGTTACAGCCCCACACTTTGAACATACTGCATAATTCTACTCTTGCCCATAACTATTATTATTGCTAATTGTTTATGAGTTTTCTGAAAGTCTCAATTCCAAACTTGAGTTATGTCCAATGCATGGTGGAGCAGTAGGCACTAAAAAAAAAAAAATCTGCTGAATAATGACTGTTCACTTTTTCATGGTATATGAAGATAATCATTTTATTTTAGCGCAGAAAAGTGTATACAATACACACATGCTATGTGTGTATGGGACTTCCCTTGTGGCTCAGTGGTAAAGAGTCCACCTGCAATGCAAGAGACACAGGTTCAGTCCTTGGATCAAGAAGACCCTGTGGTGGAGAAAATGGCAAACAACTCAAGTGTTCTTGCCTGGAAAATCCCAGGGACACAGAAGTCTGGTAGGCTACAGTCCATTGCGTCGCAGAGTCGGACGTGACTGACTGAGCACTCATGCATGCACACTTGTATATATGAGATGCAGCACAGAGAGAAAAGAAACTCAAACCAAGTCTTGATTTCAGCATGCTATAACTTAATCATTTACTGTAGAACATCAGTAAACATTTAGAGAATGAAAGAATCTATGTTGTTTAATAGGCCTAACTGCTTTATCGATGAAAGGGATATTGACTATAGAGTAGCTACACCATTTCAGTTTTGATTAGTTATAAAAATGTTAAAAACCTCTACTTTGATTAATAGCAGACAGGATGCTTTGCACAAATTCTCCAACCCAAAATATTTATAACATGTGGAAGAAGTATAAGTGTTGGAAAATATTATCCAGCCAAGAAACAGAGGATAGAAATATAAAGATGAGTCAAGACAGAAAGTTTAACATGCTAGATATGGTTGACTACTTCGCAAGAATGGAAGTATAGAGTTCAGGATTCGATAGGGTGGGAGAAAGAAAGGGGTGCCTCATTAAACATTCACATTTTAGTTTGGCAACATAATATTCAGTAACTAGAAATAAACATAAACAGAAAGTAAACCACCACTTGTCTACTAAGAAGGAAAGTAAAGGGAAATAACAGCTAACGGCACTGTTGTATCTTAGTTTGACTTCTAGAGCAAGAAAAAAAAAAAAAACGTAGAGGGAAAAAAAAACCCTAAAGAATCTAAGTGAAATTTGTAATTTAGTTAACAGTATTAGACCATTGTTAAATTCTTAATGTGATAATCATATCATGGTTATTGAAGATGCCATTATTTTTTCAACCTAGTAATGTGGAATTCTTTATATTAACATGGCAATTACTTAACAAAATATGGTTTGTGTGTCTATGTGAATAGTAAGTTCAGTAAATCTAAAACAAAAAATAAGGTTATAACTAATGAGAAATATTTCATAATAGAAAATGGTTCCACTCTTCAAGAGAATATAATGTTTCTCTATTTGAAGGTGTCCATTTATGTTGCCTGGCAACATAAAGCAAAGACATCTACAGAGAAATTATTGAGATCTTCAAGGAAAACAGAAACAATAAATTATAGAAATATAGAAAGAAAAGCATAATAACAAAACTATTGGGAGTTATAAAATACAAATATAATACAGAGAATCAACAAACAAGTTGGTGCTTTGTAAAGTATAACACATTTTATAAAATCTCAAGAAAACATAGCAATAAAATAAATACAAATAATCAATGTCATAAACAGTGGATATCAATACAGAATCTAGAGATATTGAAAAAAATGGAAAACAGTATTAACATATTCATACTATCACACATAAAAATCTGGAGAAAATGGACAAATTCCTAAAAATAAAAGTAACTACCCAGAACTGACATAAGATGAATTTGAAATATTGAAGTATCATATTGTTATTAAATTAACCCAAATATATAATAAAAGTATCTTCAGTTAAATCCATGTTCAAATGACTTCACAGCATCTTAATTAGTGAAAATATAACATCATTCTTACAAGATATTTTGAAGAAAATAGAACAAGGAGGGTTTACGGCCTGACTTATTTCACAAGAATATAAAAAACTTGATACTAAAGTAGAAAAAGGACATCACAAGAGAGGGAAATTGTAATCTCTGACAAAGATGCATTAGTTCAGTTCAGTCACTCAGTCATGTCCAACTCTTTGCAACCTCATGGACTGCAGCACGTCAGGCTTCCCTGTCCATCACCAACTCCCAGAGATTACTCAAACTCATGTTCATCACGTCAGTGATGCCATCCAGCCATCTCATCCTCTGTTGTCCCCTTCTGCTCCTGTCTTCAATCTTTCCCAGCATCAGGGTCTTTTCCAATGAGTCAGTTCTTCACATCAGGTGGCCGATGTATTGGAGTTTCAGCTTCAGTGTCAGCCCTTCCAATAAATATTCAGGACTGATCTCCTTTAGGATGGACTGGTTGGATCTCTTTGCAGTCCAAGGGACTCTCAAGAGTCTTCTCCAACACCACAATTCAAAAGCATCAGTTCTTTGGCACTCAGCATTCTTTATAGTCCAACTCTCACATTCATACATGACCACTGGAAACACTGTAGCCTTGACTAGATGGACCTTTGTTGGCAAAGTAATGTCTCTGCTTTCTCATATACTGTCTAGGTTGGTCATAACTTTTCTTCCAAGGAGCAAGCATCTTTTAATTTCATGGCGGCAGTCACCACCTATAGTGATTCTGGAGCTCGAAAAGATTAAGTCTCTCACGTCTTCCACTGTTTTCCCATCTATTTGACATGAAGTGATAGGACCAGATGCCATGATCTTAGTTTTCTGCATGTTGAATTTTAAGCCTGCTTTTTCACTCTCCTCTTTCACTTTCATCAAGAGGTTCTTTAGTTCCTATTTTCTTTCTGCTGTAAGGGGTGGTGTCATCTGCATATCTGAGGTTATTGATATTTCTCCCAGCAATCTTGATTCCAGCTTGTGCATCTTCCAGCTCAACATTTCCCATGATGTACTCTACATATAAGTTAAATAAGCAGGGTGACAATATACAGCCTTGACGTACTCCTTTCCTGATTTGAAACCAGTCTGATGTTCCATGTCCAATTCTAACTGTTGCTTCTTGACCTGCATACAGATCTCTCAGGAGGTAGGTCAGGTGGTCTGGTTTTCCCATCTCTTAAAGAATTTTCCATAATTTGTTGTTATCCATACAGTCAAAGGCTTTGGTGTAGTCAGTAAATCAGATATAGATGTTTCTCAGGAACTCTCTTTCTTTTACAATGATTCAGCTGATGTTGGCAATTTGCTCTCTGGTTCCTCTACCTTTTCTAAATTCAGCTTGAACATCTGGAAGCTCACAGTTCATGCACAGTTGAAGCCTGGCTTGGATGATTTTGAGCATGGCTTTGCTAGCTTGAGAGATGAGTGCAATACATGATCAATGATATTATAAAATTTAAGTATTATGAATATAGTATTTAAAAAGGACAAAATCTCCTCCTTTCACTGATAAAAATTTAATGATAAAAATGGAAATTTCTAGATCTGCTTATAAGCGCAAATATTCATAGTGGGAAATATCATATTTAAAGTTAAAATATTACAAGTTTTTCTCTGGAAACAAAGAATAAGGAACATTATGTGTCCCCCTAACAATGCTATCTCACAGACCAAATCCATTATAGTACAACAGGGCAGATTGAATTGTTTTTGAAGGACATTTGAAATGTATTTTTGAAAAATATATCTCCCACTACACATGGTCTTAGAGAACATCAAAACTTACCCTACAATGTATTATATATGTCCCCTCCAGTTTAAATGATAGAAGTTTCAATATAATTTGGTGAAAGTGATGTTTTATTAATCTCAAGATGAGATCATAAAAAAGGCATGAATCTCTTTTTCTTTGCTTTTTGTATGCTCAAACTAAAAAAAACCAAACAAACCAAAAAAACCACGATTTCCAGAAACTTTCAGGAATTACAAACTTCCTTTTTCATATCACACAGAAACGGAAAATATTTCCAGGAAACAGTTCAAGAGTGATACATAGTGTTTTGGTATGCCAAAATAAATTTTATCTATCTCACTTGCTTGGATTGAGCTTCTTTCATCAGTCATCCTAAACTTAGTCATCTACAGACGGATCCAGAACTTAGTACTGAGGTCTACTTGTCTTAAAGTATATGAGCCTTGTATGAGTGATAAATAAAGAATTGAGAGAGTTAAAGAACAACAACAAAAAAAGCAAGGTAAACAGATGTGGAAAACAAAAATAACAAGTATCTTTAGCTAGAGAGACTGTGTTCTCTGATGTAAGTAAAACAATTTAATCTTCTATAAGAAATTAAAATTTTGATAAAATTTAGACAAAGCTATAAAATTTGAGTTTCCTAGTTTCTGCTAAAGTTATTATTTATTAAAAATAAAAAATGTATTCTTTTTCTGTTAACTAATTAAGTAATTCAGAGATGCATCAAGGTTATTTTTGGTTTCTTTACCACATTATCCTCATATCTATTTTCATTTAGTCATATATTTCATGATATAAGTGATTTTTTAAAATAGTTTGAGTGATTTTCTGAGATAGTTTACTAAAATAGATTTTCAGGGAACCCTCTTACACTGTTGGTGGGAATGCAAACTAGTACAGCCACTATGGAAAACAGTGTGGAGATTCCTTAAAAAACTGCAAATAGACATGCCATATGACCCAGCAATCCCACTGCTGGGCATACACACCGAGGAAACCAGAATTGAAAGAGACACGTGTACCCCAATGTTCATCGCCGCATTGTTTACAATAGCCAGGACATGGAAGCAACCTAGATGCCCATCAACTGATGAATGGATAAGAAAGCTGTGGTAATATACACAATGGAATATTACTCAGCATTAAAAAAAAAATTCATTTGAATCAGTTCTACTCAGGTGGATGGAACTGGAGCCTATTATCCAGAGTGAAGTAAGCCAGAAGGAAAAACAACAATACAGTATATTAACACATATATATGGAATTTAGAAAGATGGTAACGAGAACCCCGCATGCGAGACAGCAAAAGGAGCGCAGATGTATAGAGCAGACTCGTGGACTCTGGAAGAGGACAAGGGTGGCATGATATGGGAGAATGGCATTGAAACATGTTAATTACCATATGTGAAATCAATCGCCAGCCCAGGGTTGATGCTCGGGGCTAGTGCACTGAGATGACCCAGGGGGAGGGAATCGGGAGGGAGGAGGGAGGGGGGTTCTGGAGGGGGAGCATATGTAAACCCATGGCGGTTTCATGTCATTGTATGGCAAAGCCAACACAATAAAGAAAAAAAAATAAAATAAAATAGATTTTCATAATCTCATAAAATGAAAGTTATCAATCTATAGTATTCTTTTGTTTTCATGGAGTATTTTGTGAAACTTTCTCCATGTCTATGGGTAGGAATCTGTCATTAATTTTAAGAGATACATAGTTGTATATTTGCCTCAAGGACTAGAATTACACATTTAAGAGGGAGTATGTGATAAAAGAAAACAGATGTTTAAAAAACAGCTGGTAGCATTGTAGGCAGGGGAAGGGAAAATGACCACCCCACATGGCTTCTAAATATTATTATTGATAGTGAATTGCCTGTCAATGATCTCAGCTGGAGATTCTTAGCAAAATCTCACATGGACTGATTTGTGTTCCACATCAGCCGAGGTGCCTATTTCTTACAGGAGAGAATAGTGATTTTCTCTCCTGTTTTGCCTTTAAATATTGCAAAAGTACCTTTAATGAATGTGAATGAGAATCCTATCTGTAGGGGTCTCTGGGAAATATAATCAATTCCTGTATATTTAATTAAAAGTTGACAAGGTTAGTATGAAGATGAGTATCCACCCATCTCTCTGCTGACTGACAGATTATTTGTTCTTTTTAATTAACAATGTACTCAAAATATGCATTAATTTACATGCCATTAATTTAATTGGATCAAATGATACTACTTTTATGGTAAGATATGTATTTCACACAACAATGAGATTTAAAATGAGGAGGTTATTGAGTAAGTTCTGCTATATAATGAGTTATTAATTTTTTAACTATCTTCCTCTGGGAAAGGAAACCAGATAGCACTTATAGAAACTGTTCACTAGAATACCATATGAAGTTACAAGTTTTCCAAAGAAAATACATTTAGCTTTTAAAATATGTATAGACATAGTCCAAAGATAATGTGTATGCTTTTATTATGCATTGCCACCTAGTTTAATATCCTATACTATAATGAACTGACTCTGGCTGATCGCTTTTTGTAGCCTTCATTTCTTGCAACAAGTTGATTATTGTGTTGAAAGTGAAAGTGTTCGTCACTCAGTCATGTCTGAATCCCTGTGACCTTATGGACTGTAGCCGCCGACTCCTCTGTCCATGGAATTCTCCAGACAAGTCTACTGGAGTGGGAAGCCATTCCTTTCTCCAGGGGATCTTCCAGCCCAGGGACTGAAGCCAGGTCTCCTGCCTTATAGGCAAATTCTTTACCACCTGAGCCACCAGGGAAGTTTGTCGGATATTGCAAGTCATCACATTTCTTTTTACCATGGGCCCCACCTCTAATAAACTATCTTATCTGCACATTTCCTTCAAATTTCCTTCTTTCCATTTCCCAGGAACCCCATCAATAAAAATTCTATATTCTAACAAATCAAATGACATTCTGACTGCAAAAGAGAAGAAAGTTAATAACAAGATATAGAGACATATTTTTCCTCTGGAACTCAGAAAACTGATCAGATGGACTGGGGAGTAGGCAGTTTGCTCATATTTGCATAGATGGGTTTAATAAGATGTTATGCTGACTTAGTAAAGAAAAACAAAACATATGAACTTTTCAACAGCTAGATTTTAAACCACTGAAAATTTCTGCAAGTCAAATCAAACTTTGGAAGTAATATTTTTTTCAATTATATTCTTATCTTTAGAGATGAATTTTTTGACACATCTCTCAAACTTTAAAATAGTACAGTCTAGCAAAAGGAGTGAGAGTGTGTCCCTTAGGATAGCTGCTTTTGTTATGTAAACTTGTAAAGTTATTCAGCCTATAATTTGTAAAAACAATGACAACTTGGTAGCAGGATGAAATAGTTTTCAAAATTCTATAAATTTTTAATTTGCATATTTTTACATTCGTAGTTTACTCAAACCGCCAGATAATAATATATAAATGGTACTGTTGACTGAGTATGAGATTCAGGCTCAACAGACCTGGCTTTACCTTCTGTGTCTCCCATTTATGAGTTAGAGATTTATCATTTAATTTTAATAATCTTTCTTTTGTCATCACTGGAATGTGAATAATGATTCCTATGCATGGTGTTGTGAGGATAAAATGACATATTGTTAGTGAAAAAAAATGGGTATGAACTATAATGGACTAAGTCAAGTTATTTGCTGTTCCTTAAACATATTTTGGACTTCCCAGGTGGTTTAGTGATAAAAAAACAAAAAACGAACAAACGAAAAAACCCCAGCTAGTCAATGCAGGAGGTGCAAGAGACAGGGTTTTGATCCCTGGGTCAGGAAGATTCCCTGGAGGAGGGCATGGAAACCCACTCCAGTATTCATACCTGGAGAATCCCTGGACAGAGGAGCCTTGAGGGCTAAGTTGATAGGGTTGCAAGGAGTCGACCAGGACTGAGCAACTGAGCATGCGAGCATGCATGCATGCACAAATGTGATTAGTAAAATTCATACTATACTTCTTGGCAAAATTCTCAACTCAAAAATATACCTTTTAAAGCAAGATGCTATGACGGATCAAAGGTAAAGAATCCACCTACAATGCAGGAGACTCAGGAGATGTGAGCTCAATTCATGGGTCATGGAGATCCCCTGGAAGAGGAACTGACAACCCACTCCAGTATTCGTGCCAGGAAAATCCCATGGACAGAGACATGCAGGCTGCAGTCTGTCCAGTCCCAAAGAGTCGGACATAACTGGGCTACTGAACACACACACACACGCTAAAGTGACCGCATGATTTATTTTCAAGTGGAGATAATTGCTTTCCAGTATTGCGTTCGTTTTTGCCGTACCCCAACATGAATCAGCATAGGTGTACATATGTCCCCTCCCTCTAGAACCTCCCTCCCACCCCATCCAGCCCCTCTAGGTTGTCACAGAGCGCCAGGCTGAGCTCCCTGAGTCATACAGCCCCCCTCTGGCTGTCTTATGTATGGTTCTGTCCATGTTTAAATGTACTCTGTCAGTCCATCCCTCCCACTTTTTCTCCCATGGTGTCAATAAGTCTGTTCTCTATGTCTGTGTCTTCAAAGCTGTCCTTCAAATAAGTTCATCAGTATCATCCTTCTGGAGTCCATATATATGCATTAATAGACAGCATTTTTTTTTCTTTTTACTCTTTCTGACTTACTTCACTCTGTACAATAGGCTCTAGCTTCATCCATCTTATTAGAACTGACTCGAGTGTGTTCCTTTTTATGGCTGAGTAATATTCTAATGCACCACAGCTCTTTCTCCATTCGTCTGCTGATGGACACCTAGGTTGTTTCCATGTCCTGGCTATTGCAAATAGTGCTACAAGGAGCATTGGAGTACATTAATTGTTTTCTGTTATAGTTTCCTCAGCGCATATGCCCAGTGATGGAACTGTTAGGCCATATGGTAGTTTTATCCCTGGCTTTTTAAGGAACCTTCTTACCGTTTTCTATAGTGGCTGCATCAATGTCCATTCCCACCAATAATGCAAGAGGGCTCCCTCTTCTCCACACCCTCTCCAGCATTCATTTTTGTTGATTTATTATGATGGCCATTCTGCCTGGTGTGAGGTGACACTTCATTATATTTTCATCTGCATTTCTCTAATAATGATGGATGTCAAACATTGCTTAGTGTGTTTATTAGCCATCTGTATGTCCTCTTTGGAAAACTGTTTAGGTCTTCTTTCCACTTTTTGGTTGGGTTGTTTGTTTTTCTGGTATTGAGCTCTATGGGCTGCTTGTATATTTAGGAGATTGTTTGTCAGTTGTTTCATTTGCTATTATTTTCTCGTATTCTGAGGGTTGTCTTTTAACCTTGTTTATAGTTTTCTTGGCTGTGCAAAACCTTTTAAGTTTAACATCCCATTTGTTTGTTTCTGTTATTCTAGGAGATGGGTCATTGAAGATCTTGCTGTGATTTATGTCAAGGAGTGTACTGCTATGCTTTCCTCCAGGAACCTTATAATAACGTTGCAGCTGATTTTACAGCCAAGTCTTTAATCCATTTTGTGCTTCTTTATGTGCATCATATTAGGAGATGTTCTAGCTTCATTATTTCACATGTGGTTGTCCAGGTTTCCCAGCAGCACTTATTGAAGTGGCTGCCTTTGTTCCACCGTACAAGCTGAGCTCCTTTGTCAAAGGTGAGGTGCCCGCAGGCACGTGGGTTTACTTCTGTACTTTGTCTCCTTGCGGTGGTCTCTATTTCTGTTTTTGTGCCTGTGCTATACTCTCTTGGTGACTATAGCTTTGAAGCATACTCTGAAGTCAGGAAGGTTGATTCCTGCAGTTTCATTTTTATTCCTCAAGAATGCTTTGGCTATTGGAGCCTTTGGTATTTCACTACAAACTGTGAACATTTTTGTTCTAGTTTTGTGAAAAATACTATTGTTCGTTCAGTAGAGGTGGCACTGACTATGTAGGTTGCTTTGTGTACTATAGTCATTTTCACAATATTGATTCTTCCAGTCTAAGAACATGGCATATCTCTCCATCTGTTTGTGTCATCTTTGATGTGTTTCATCAGTGTCTTATAGTTCTTTGTACACAGACTTTTTTTTTGGTCTCTTTAGGTAGGTTTATTGATAGGTGTTTTATTCTTTTTGTTGCTATGGTGAATGGGATTGTTTCCTTAATTTCTCTTTCTGATTTTTCATTGTTCATGTGTATGAATGCAAGGAATTTCTGTGTATTAATATTACATCCCTTGAGTTTACTATGTTCATCAATTAGCTTTAGTAATTTCTGGTGGCATCTTTAGGATTTTCTATGTATTGTATCATGTCATCTGCTAGAAGTAAGACTTTTAACTTCTTTTCCAATATAGAGTCCTTTGATTTCTTTTTCTTCTCTAAGTGCTGTGGCTAAGACTTCTGAAACTATACTGAATAATATTTGTGAGAGTTGGCATCCTTGTCTTCTTCCTATGAATTTTAATAGATTAAAATTTGGTCTAGGGGTAATCTCACAGAAAATAACAGAGCAGAAAAATCACTTTTATCACTGTTACAATCATTAATATGGAAAAAAACTGTAATAATTAACATTTTGAAAACCTGGGACCTTATTTCTTACTTATAGCAACCAAGAGAAGTACTTGATGAGGGAGAAGCTGCTGAACTTTGGTGAAGGAGCAGAGTGCATATCTCTATCCCCTTTATACGCCCTTGCTATGGCAGAGATGAAACCCACATTCCTAGAGCATGTGGCTGGTATTAGGGTGAACAGCAAGAATTTTGCCCTCCAATTATTTGTATTTGTGTGTTTTGATTAGTCTTGTGGTTCCCTGAGAGACTGATATAGATAGTTACCTTTTATTTGTTTCCCTAGGTATGATTTTCCAAACAGCATCTATTGACAGCAACTTTTTTTTGGTTTTGTTTTTGATCTAGAAATTTAAGGAAATCTATACCTGGCCACGGGCTGACCACACACAAAAAAAAGAACACAAATTTTGCCAATATAGTTTAGATTATCTACTTTAAAAATGGATGAAGGCAAGACTCAGTAAGAAACAAAGGCAATACCTCAGAGAAAGGACAATCTGATTTCCAGAGCTACATTGTAATGCATAAAATGTTTCATTCTCAACAACAACAAGAAATGACAATGAAGTGGAGAAGTATAGCTCATTCTCAGGAAAAAAATAATTTAAAAATTCTATCTATCATGAGAAAGCCTGCACATTAGGATTACTAAAGATGTTAAATCAACTGTCTTAACAAACTAAAGAAAACCATAGATGAATAACTAAAGTACATCAGAATAATAGTGTATGAAGAAATAGGCAACATAAAATTATAAAAGACATAGAAATGATACAAAAGACATAGAAAAGATACAAATCTACTGCAGATTTGACTAGACAGAAGAATCATTAAACTCAAGGCAATTAAGATTATCCAGTTTAAGAAATAGAAAGAAACAAAATATGAAGAGAAATGGAAAGAATCCAAGGGGCCTGCAAGACATCACCAAGCATACCAACATGGGGAAACAAAGAGAGAAAGAGAAAAGAGAGAAAAGAAAGAACGAAAAGGGGCAAAAAAAAAGAAAAAAAAAAGAGTTGACTATGTTATGACCAAAAACTTCTGAAATTAGATAAATTTGATAAAATACATGAATCTACCATCTCAAGAAGCCCAGTAAACTCAAGAAGATAACCTGAAAGAAGGACAGATTGAGATACACTATAATCAAATTTTCAAAAGTCAGAGTAGAAAATAAAAAAAATAGAAAAGTAATCTTGAAGAAGAAAGAAACCATATGCCATGTGCAAGAGTCCTTAGTAAGAATGACAAATCTTTTCTCACCAGAAAACATAGAAGCCACAAGTCAATGATAAGACTTACTTTAAAAGCTGAAAAACATAAATTCTGTCAACTAAGAATTCTGTATCTGGCAACACTAGTCTTCAAGAATAAAAGAGAAGCTAGATATTCTCAGATAAACGAAAGTTAATAGAATTTATTACCAACAGACCTTCCCTACAGGAAATGCTAAATGAAATCCTTCAAACTGAAATGAAATGACACTATATAGTAATCCAAAGTGTATGAATAATTGAATAGCACTGTGAAAATCATTACATAGGCAAATATAAATAATCGTTATAACTTTGGCTTACTTTTTTCTATGATTTAAAAGGCAGATGAATAAAACAAAAATTATAAACCTATGTTAATTGGCACAATATACAAAGATATAATCTCTGATAATACCAACTTAAAGCATGGAGAAGGGGGAGCTATAAAGGCAGAATTCTTGTGTAGTGCTGAAACCAAATTAGTATTTTTGAAGCTAAATTATTGAATGTAGATTTGTTTTAGAAAACAACTAAAAATACATACAAAAAGGAAAGAAAAATGGCAAGGGATACACTACAAAAATAACATACAGAATATTAATACAAAGAGTCAGTACTAAGGAATTAAGAAACAAGTCATAAGATGTACTGAAAGTAAATAGCTAAATGACATAAGTAAGCTTTTGATTATCACTAATTATTTTAAATGTAAATGGATTGACTAGCTAATTAAGAGTTTGTCAGAAGAGATTTTAATATATATATTTATATAGTCTACACGAGATTTACTTTAGGTACCATGCCAAAAAAAAAATAAAAAATTGAAAGCAAAGGATGGAAAGAAATAGCTCATGCAAATATTAACTAAATACAACCAAAGTAGCTTTATTACTATTAGAAGAAAATAATTTTTTAAGCAAAAAGTGTATACAAAACTAAAAGGTGTTATATATTATTAAAATATTTACTCTATCTAGAAGATGTAATAATTATAAACATATGCACACCTAATGAGATGACCCCAAAATATATAAAGCAAAAATTGATATAATTGAAAATGGAAAGAGTTTTACAATAATAGTTGGGGACACCAGTACCACATTTTCAATAAAAGATAGAGCAACCCAACAGAAGATCAGCAAGAAAAGAGAGGAACTGAACAACTCATTAACCCCATTAAACCCAGGAGACATACCTATGTACAGCAGCAGAGGGCAATAGAGTGCACCCTCTTCTCAAGTGCACAGGGAACACTCTTCGAGAGAGACCATACGTTAGGTCACAAAGCAAGTCAATAAATTTACAAAGATTGAAATCATACAAGTAGCTTTTTGACCCAAACAAAACAAAAACTGTAAAATCCTAGAAAAAAATTAGAGGAAAATCTTTATTTTCTTGAATTTGGCAATGGTTTCTTAATTATAACCTCAAAAGAACAGGTCAAAGCACTACTAATAGAATGAAAAGACAAGGCACATAATAGGAAAAATACTTTTCTATCACATATTTGAAATAAGGATTTAATATCAAGAATACATAAGAACTCCTAATACTTAACAACAAAATTACAAAACGGACAAAGGACTCAAAATGACACTTATGTAAAGATGATATAAAATTTCAAGTAAGCATATCAAAATATGCTCAGCATCATTAATAAATAGGCAAATGTAACTTCAAATCATAGTACAGAGAAATTGGAATCCCTACGTATTACTGGTAGGAAAGTAAAATACTGTAGCCACAGTGGACAGTTTGACAGTTCCTCAAAGAATTAAACTTAGAATCACCATATGATCCAACAATTTCACTTCTTAGGTAGATAGCCAAAAGAATTGAAAATAGTGACTCAAACTCATCCTTGCACACAAGTGATTGTGGTAGCACAGCTTACAATAGCCAAAAGGTAGAGAGAATCCATAATTCTATCAACAACGAATGAATAAAAAAAAATGTAGTATAAAACACGTGAACTGTTAGACATAAAAGTGAATGAAATTATGATACATACTACAACATGGATAAACTTTGAAGATATAGTTAATGATATAAGTCAGGCATAGAAGGACAGATATGGCATGATGCCACTTACTTGAAATCTGTAGAACAGGTGCATTCAAAGAAACGGAAATTAGATTACAAGGTACTCAGTTCAGTTCAGTTCAGTCACTCAGTCGTGTCTGACTCTTTGCGACCCTATGGACAGCAGGATGCCAGGCTTCCCCGTCCATCACCAACTCCTGCATTTCACTCAAACCCATGTCCATTGAGTCGGTGATGCCATTCAACGATTTCATCCTCTGTCACTGCCTTCTCCTGCCCTCAATCTTTCCCAGCATCAGGGTCTTTTCCAAAGAGTCAGTTCTTCGCATCAGATGGCCTAAGTATTGGAGTTTCAGCTTCAGCATCAGTCCTTACAGTGAATATTCAGGACTGAACTCCTTTAGGATTGACTGACTTGATCTCCTTGCAGTCCAAGGAACTCTCAAGAGCCTTCTTCAACAACACAGTTCAAAAATATTAATTCTTCAGCACTCAGCTTTCTTTATAGTCCAACTTTCACATCCATACATGACCGAACACTATAGCTTTAACTAGATGGACTTTGTTAGCAAAGTAGTATCTCTGCTTTTTAATATTCTGCCTAGATTGTAACAGCTTTGCTTCCAAGGAGTAAGCATCTTTTAATTTCATGGCTTCACTCACCATCTGCACTGATTTGGAGCCCCCCAAAATACAATCTCTCATTGTTTCCCCATCTATTTACCATGAAGTGATGGGACCAGATGCCATGATCATAGTTTTCTGAATGTTGAGTTTTAAGTCAGCTTTTTCACTGTCTTCTTTCACTTTGATCAAGGGGCTCTTTAGTTCTTCTTTGCTTTCTGCCATAAGAGTGGTGTCATCCGCATATCTGAGGTTATTGATATTTCTCCCAACAATCTTGATTCCAGCTTGTACTTCATCCAGACTGGCATTTCACATGATGTATTCTTCATATAAGATAAATATGCAGAGTTACAATATATAGTCTTGATATACTCTTTTCCCTGTTTGGATAACCCCATGGACATTATGAATACACAAAAAGATAAGACACTGAAAGATGAACTCCCCAGGTTGGTAGGTACCCGATATGCTACTGGAGAACAGTGGAGAAATAACTTCAAAAAGAATGAAGGGATGGAGCCAAAGCAAAAAAACCACCCAGTTGTAGATGTGACTGGTGATGGAAGTAAAGTCTGATGATATAAAGAGCAATATTGCATAGGAACCTGGAATGTTTGGTGCATGAATCAAGGTAAATTGGAAGTGGTCAAACAGGAGATGGCAAGATTAAACATTGACATTTTAGGAATCAACGAACTAAAATGGACTGGAATGGGTGAATTTAACTCAGATGACCATTATATCTACTACAGGGTACTAGGGTCTGGTATGGCAGAAAATGGAGTTAGTGCTTAATGGATATATATTTCTGCTTGGGATGATGAAAATATTTTGGAAGGAAATAGTGGTGATGACTGTACAACACTATGAATGCAATCAAAATCACAATATTTTACCTCAAAAATGATTAAAATATCAAATTTAAATGTTATAGACATTTTCTCACTACATGTAAAATATATTCAATTCCATTCAACTTTTGTTTTCTCAAATTAAATAAAAATGGTAGCTTGTTTCCTTTGTATTTCAGTAGTTTCAAACTCATTATTGCACTTAATAATCACTTCAGAAAATTATTTTTAAGCTACTCTATTTATTTTTTCATTATTTTTTTCCTAAGATTTCAATTCAGTTTTAATACAGCGGTATCTGACTGTGAATGCTGTTTTAGAAACACTTTTTAACACAAAACTTTACTGCCCTTGAAATAGGAAATGTGTTTCATTGGATTCTGTAATAACCAAGATAACTTTTCAATTTCAAGAGCAATACTATCTCAAGGGTCACTTTCTCCATTTGGTTTCATACCCTTATATTGTTGATTTGAACAGAGTTTTCTTTGACTTCAAAAAGGTTATGTACAGAGATAGACTGTAAAAGGACCTGGAGCCTAAATGAAAGAAGAATAAAGATTTGGGATGATCTGGAATTTGCTTTGACGGACTCATTCAATCATAATATGGTTATAGTAATATGTCAAATAAGTTTGTATACTCAAATGAAAACTATACCAGTGATTTTCTGCAAAATAATGAAATTGTTTTTCTTTTGTTTCATTTGCTTTTTAAAAATTTGCTTAAGAGAAAATCAGATTAAATCTAAGAGTTGTTAGGGTGTTCTGCTATCTCCATCTAAGTTTCTTGATTAAAATTTTAAAAGTTGTATATGCTTACATTTTCCATCATGTCTTTATTTCACTCACTACACTATACTGAATTCAGTAATGGAATTAAGAAGTAAATAAACATTATGGACATAGTTTATTAGAACTTATGCTGAACTACTGAACATACAATTATTATATAAAACTGCATTATTTTTATTTAACTTAATTTCTAAAAAATATCTACCATGAGTTCCTCAATATAATGTCAGATAGAAGCGATGAGAGGTCATCATGCCTGATCATGGAAAGAGAACATTCAGTCTTCACAACTAAGTATATTTGCTGTAGGCTTTTCATAGATGTCCTTTATCAAGATGAAATTCCCTTTTATTTCTAGTTTTATGAAAGTTCTTATCAGAAACACATAGTATATTTTGCCAAATGCTTTATGTGTACTCATATGAGCATTTTGTTTTTCTTGGGTGTTTTTTAATTTGATGAATTACATTGATTTTTTTAATGTTAAAACAACCTTGTTATTCTGATATGAACTTCATGAAGTCATGTTGCCTTTTACTTTTATGTACTGCTGAATTTGGTTTGCTAAATTTTTATTGATAATTTTTGCTTGTATTTATAAAAAACATTAGATTGCTTGTGTGTTTCTATTTTTATAAGCATCTTTGTCAGGTTTTTTGTCAGTTAGGCTGATTTAATAAAATAATCTGTGAATTTTTCTTACTCTTCAATATATTAAAAAAATTTGGATAAAATTGAACCCTTAAAATTTTGGTAGATTTTGCCAGTGAGGTCTGGCATTTTCTTCCTCTAAAGGCTTTTGCCCACAAATTCAATTTCTTTCAAAGATACAGAGCTATTTAGATTGTCTCTTAGAGATTATCCTTGGCTATTTCTGTCTCACAAGAAATTTGTCTATCTCATTTAAGTTGTCAGATTTATTCACCTAAATTTATTGATAACGTTACTGAAATCGCAAGTCTGTGTGCCTGATACAGATTGAGGCCCATCAGTACTAAACATTAGCGTTTGGAACAGAGAAAGGTTTATTACAGATTCACACAGGCTGTCTCATGCCCTAAGAATGCCCAAGTTACCAAAAGCTTTTAGCAAGTCCCTTTAAAAGCGAAAGGTGAAGGATGGGGTGTGGTTAGCTGTTGCAGACTTCTAACGTCAGATCCTTTGTTCCTGATGTCCAGTCATGGTCAGGTTCGTGACATTCCTGCAAATCTGTATTAGATGCATTTTATTTTCTGTTTTTGACAAGAATGGGCAAAGCTTCAAGGCACAACATTCGGCCTCCGAGGCCCCAACCCTGGCTGATCAGAGACAGGTCTCAGCTGGTAGCTCCTTCAGGGCCAGGCTCCCACAGCCTGCCCTGCCATCATCCCTGAGGGACAGGCAGCCAACCCAGCTGGCCCTCGGTATCCTCAAGCCACCCAAACGGGGAGGCCAGGTCTCACAGACTGTCACCCGAACAGACAGCCACTGCTGTTAGGCCGCAGAGGCAGCGGTGGGGAGAGGTTCACTGCTGCCTCAAGGCCTGGGCCAAGGCCCGTGGAGGCCTCAGTGAGGCTCTGGAGCCCTTCTGGACCCCGGTCTGTTCCCTGGACCCTCAAGCTCACCCCCGGCCCGAGGCTGGGTGCGGGAGGGCCTCCAGAAGTAGGGCTGAATCTGCCTTTTCCGTCACTCTCCTCCTGATGTCCACCACGCTAAGGACCCTGGACTGAGTCACTTCCCCAGGGGTCCCTCATCAACAGTTATCAGTGGGTGGGGCCCCCTGCAATGCTGACCAATAGCTGAGCAGGACCTGTTGCCTAGTAACAGGATGCAGTGTAACCAGCACAGCGATGGCTACCTGCTTAGGGCTGGGCTCACCCTGCTCTGTTACAATAATATGCTGTACTAGCGTAGGCGATGGCATCCCACCCCAGGACTCTCACCTGGAGACTCCCATGGGTGGAGGAGCCTGGTGGGCTGCAGTCCATGGGGTCCCTAGGAGTTGGACACGACTGAGCGACTTCCCTTTCACTTTTCACTTTCATGCGTTGGAGAAGGAACTGGCAATCCGCTCCAGTCTTCTTGCCTGCAGAGTCCCAGGGACGGGGGAGCCTGGTGGGCTGCCGTCTCTGGGGTCCAACAGAGTCGGACATGACTACAGCGACTTAGCAGCAGCAGCAGCAGCAGTGAAATAAATTTGTAGAGTCAGTGGAGATACCATATCTTATTTTCATATTGATAATTTTTGTAGTCTTCTCTCTTTCTTTTTATTAGTTTGGGAAGAGTTTTTGTCAAATCCATCAATCTCAAAACAGCACTTAATTTTATTTGTTTTTTTGCTTTCTCTTTTGTTATTCTCTTTGATGTTTATCACAGCATTCTTACTGTATTGTGAATTAATATTATTCTCTTTCTAAAAGTCTTAAAGTGCCAATGAGGTCACTTGTGTGACAGTTTTCTTTTTTCTATTCTATAAATTTCCTTCAAAGAAGTATTTTACAAGCATCACAATAATTCTGATATAATATATTTACATATTCATTTAATTAAAATGCTTTCTTTCATTTCTTCTTTCACCTACTTTTTGAATTACAGTCTGCTTGTTAGTTTTTAACTATTTGAAAATTTCTCAAGTATCTTCCCATAATTGACTTCTAATCTAGCTCCATTTTAGTTAGAAAACACACTTTGTCTCATTTGGACCCCTTCAAACTTATGAAACATGTTTTATGATCCAGAAAATGATCTTTGTCTTTTTTTCCCCGCATGCACTTCAAAATAATATGCATTCTGTTATAGTTAGATTAGTCTATGAATTAAGTTGTTTGATAGTGTTGGTTAAATCTGATATGGCTATACAGATCTTCTCTATACTTGTTCAGTCAATTATTGAGAGGGGTATCTTGAAATCCCCAATTATAATTTAGATTTGTCTGTTTCTTCTTGTAGTCCCACAGATCCCGCTTCATGTATTTTGGTGCTGTTGTTATTTTTAAGATGGTTCTGTTTCTTAATGATGCATTTTTATATATTATTGTCTGGTGTATTTTGATAAAATTGCCTTATTTTTCTGATAATATTTTTCCTACAACTTTCATGTAGCACTCATGTAGTCACTTCAATAGTCTTTAACTTAGTGTGAACATGGAATGTTTTTTCCCTAAACATTAATTTTTATTGTTGTAAAATATATATAACATAAAATATGTTGTTTTAATCATTTTAAATTGTACAGTCCAGCAGCATTAAATATATTCAGTGTTGCACAGTCATCACCAAAATCTATCTTGAGAAGGTTTTCATCATCCTGGACTGAAACTCCGTACCCAGCAAAAGGCAGCTTTCCACCTCTCCCTTCACCCCGACTCTGGCAACCATTATTGCTCTGTGTCTCTGTCCGTTGATTTATGTCTTTACATAAATGGGGGTTTTATGTAGGATGTATGGATTTGTTTTATTTCTTAATGCAATTTGATAATCTCTGTCTTTTTATTTGAATCTTTATAACTCAAAATTTAATCTGATGCTATTCTCAGGCTTAAATGTGTCATTTTGCTAGCTACTGTCTCGTGTTTTTTCTTCCCCTTTTCCTTTTTCTTGTCTTTTTTGGATTGAGCATTTATGTGATTTTATTTTATATCATTTCTGGATCTTAGGCAGAAAAATGGCTTGGCTTTTTTATGAATCAAAATCATTGTCTGTGTGGAGATAATAGATTAGGAGGAGGAGGAGGTCAGTTAAGCCTTGTTCTGAGATGGATTGGGTAGGGTCAAGTGATTTTCTTGTTTACCTTTTCTAAGAATAGAAATAAGAATTCTGTTTTGACCACATGATACTGAGATAATGATCAGGGAACTAAATTTTGCTAAATCAAATTTATAATTTTAAAATAAAATAAATTTTTGTCTCTATAAATCTGATGGCAGGATTAATGAAAAACTCAGTCACTAGAAATGAAAAATTGGGGACCAATACCACATACAGACCAAATAATTCATGTTAAAGCCATGGGGCCAGTTATGTAATCTTGAGCTAGAATAAAGATAAAAGAGAAAGACTCTGGCCTGGTCTGGGTGACTATAAAATTTATGTTTGAACAAACAAGGAGATTCAGGAGGACCAGCTGATGAGTAGAAGGAAAAAAAAAAATAGGTGCAGATAGATCATCAACAAAAAGCAAAAACAATATTTTAAAAAGCAGGGAGTGCATAACTGTGGAAACTCTGCCTAGATGTCAGTTAAAATGAAAACAGAGAAATGGCCATAGATAGCACTGATGAAATTACCATCAGTAGAAGCATTCAGAGAAAATAAGATTGATTAGGATGAGGAAACTGCAAGTCAAATAAGTGAATTTAGTAACTATAGATGATGTATAAATCTAAGAATTTTTCCATACAACACTTTTTATAAAAAAGTGTTGTATGGAAAGGATTGTGAGGTGAATGAAAGTTGTAGCCCTGGTTTTTTGGCTATTATTTTGTTTATTTGTAAACAAAACCCAAGAGCATAGTTATCTTTAGCAGAGAGGAATAAAGTAATAATTTACAAGAAAGGACAGCTATGGTGGTCTGGTACTTCCATCTAAGAATTTTCTGATTTGTTGTGATCCACACAGTGAAAGGCTTTAGTGTAGTCCATGAAGCAGAAGTAGATGTATTTCAGGAGCTCCCTATTTTTCTCTATGATCCAAAGAATGTTGGCAATTTGATCTCTGGTTCCTCTGTCTCTTCAAAATCCAGCTTGTACATATGAAAGTTCTCAGTTCAGATACTGCAAAAGCCTAGTTTGAAGGATTTTGAGCATTGTTTTGCTAGCATGTGAAATGAGCACAATTGTGTGATAGTGTGAATATTATTTGGTATTGCCCTTCTTTGGGATTGGAATGAAAACTGACATTTTCCAAACCTTTGGCCACTGCTGAGTTTCTCAAATTTGCTAATATATTGAGTGAAGCACTTAAACAGCATCAACTTTTAGAATTTTAAATAGCTCATGTGGAATTCCATCACCTCCACTAGATTTGTTTGTAGTACTGCTTCCTAAGGCCCACTTGACTTCACATGCCAGGACATCTATCTCTATGTGAATGACCACACCATCAGGATTATTTGGCTCATTAAGACCTTTTTTTGTATAGCTATTCTGTTCTTGTCACCTCTTCTTAATCTCTTCTGCTTCTGCTAAGTCCTTACCATTTATGTTATTTTTTTTTAAGTATTTATTTTGTAATTGAAGGATAATTGCTTTATAGAATTTTGTTGTTTTCAGTCAAACCTCAACTTGAGTCAGCCCTAGGTATACATACATCCCCTCCTTTTTGAACCTCCCTCCCCCCTCCCTCCCCATCCCACCTCTCTAGGTTGATACAGAGCCCCTGTTTGAGTTTCCTGAATATACAGCAAATTCTCCTTGGCTGTCTATTTACATATGGTAATGTAAATTTCTGTGTTACTCTTTCCATACATCTCACCCTCTCCTCCCCTCTCCCCATGTCCATAAGTCTATTCTCTATGTCTGTTTCTCCTTTGCTGCCATGTAAATAAATTCTTCAGCTTTTTCACAGTTGGAGGAAACTATAAGCCAGGTGAAAAGACAACCCTCAGAAGGGGAGAAAATAACAGCGAATGAAACAACTGACAAAGGATTAATTTTCAAAATATACAAGCAGCTCATACAACTCAATACCAGAAAAACAATCCAATGAAAATGTGGGGAAAAGACCTAAACAGACATTTCTCCAAAGGAGACGTGCAGATGGCTAACAAACATGTGAAAAGATGCTCGACATCACTCATTATCAGAGAAATGCAATCAAAACTATGGTAAAATATCACCTAGCACCAGTCAGAATGACCCTCATCAAAAATCTACAAACAGTAATTGCTGGAGAGGGTGTGGAGAAAAGGGAAAGCTCTTGCACTGTTGGTGGGAATGTAAACTGATACTGCCACTATGGAAGACGGTGTGGAGATTCCTTTAAAAACTAGGAATAAAGCCACATATGACCCAGCAATCCCACTCCTAGGCATTTTCCTGAGGAAACCAAAATTGAAAAAGACACATGTATACCATTGTTCATTGCTGCACTATTTACAATAGCTAAAACATGGAAGCAACCTAGATGTCCATCAACAGATGAATGGATATAGAAGTAGTGGTACATATACATAATGGAATGTTACTCAGTCATAAAAAGGAACACATTGAGTCAGTTCTAATGAAGTAGATGAACCTAGAACCTATTATACAGTGAAGTAAGTCAGAAAGAGAAAGATAAATATTGTATTCTAATGCATATATGTGGAATCTAGAAAACTGGTTCTGTTATTTATCTTGCCCATCCTTAAATGAAATGCAAAGATGTTCAGCCAGGTACAGTCACCTAATACTTAACATTTGTTTGTAAACAGGTTTGAAATTTTCCTACTTTAGATACAGAAATGGGTAATAAAGAATAAGCTATAAGGAAGCTTGTAATGAGTTAATTATATCAATTATGTAGGGTCAATATATTCAAAGTCCCAGTGAAGCCTGTAGTCATGACACTGAAGGATGAATGTCTATCTCTTTGATTTATTTGATGATAGTTATACAGTGATTAGTGAACTTCTACAGTGATGGATCAATTTCTCTGTTGGCTCAGATGGTAAAGAATCTGCTTGCAGTGCAAGAGACTCGGGTTCAACCTTGGGTCAGGAAGATCCCCTGGAAAAGGGAATGGTTATCCACTCTAGTTTTCTTGCCTGGAGAACTTCATGGACAGAGGAGACTGGCAGGCTACAGCCCATGGGGTCACAAAGAGTCAGACACAACTGAGCAACTAACACTTTCACTTTTGCAATGATGGGCGGTGTCGAAAATTAGGTATAATAAAAAATGTACCGTACTGGGAGTCATAATAATAATAGAAGCAAATATAATTAGAAAGTACTAGCTAGCACTAATTTCAACACTTCTATGTGAAAAGCATTCAGTTCAGTTCAGTTGCTCAGTCATGTCCGATTACATTAAATCATTAATCCATAAAGTTTCTAAACTTGTTTGTCTTGTATCATTTTCACAGAGTTTCATGATGCACTATAATTGCTTATTCTGTTTGTTTTAGCTTTTTGTTCCATTTTTACAGTAGGAAAACTAAGACTGATACAGGTTAAATGATTTGCTATGAGTCAAAACCCTGTAAGATATGGAGTTTATACCAGAAAGGAATGCCAAATCTGTGATCCCCAAATACTGTTCTGTACCAGAGAACTACGTCACTAGTTGTATGACTGCCTGGTTTCATGACCAGAGAAAGCTACATTCCTTTAAATTTCCATCTCCTCATTTGTATTGTAGTAGATGCTGTAATATCCCTTTGCCTCCAATTTGGTCTTTAATTTTCTAAAAATTGCAATTAGGGGAATAAACAATATCCATCTAACTGCTTTGTAATTCACAGAATGACGCTTTAGTGAATGCTTCAAGATTACGACTTAAAATTCACTGTTCAACTTGACGTGCCACTGTGCTTAGTGCCCCAGTCATGTCTGATTTTTTGTGACGCTACGGAGTGTAGCCCACCAGGCTCCTCTGTCCATGGGGATTCTCCTGGCAGGAATCCTGGACTGGGTTGCCATGCCTTCCTCCAGGGGATCTTTATAATCCAGGGATTGAACCCAGGTCTCCCACACTGCAAGCCGATTCTTTACCGTCTGAGCCACAAGAGGAGCCCATTAGACTTCACGTTTCATCATACTTCTTGATAGTACAAATGCAGTATCTATTTAAAGTCAAGGATTGTTTGCTATCATAAACGTAATTTTTTCTCAATAAGATCCTCTAATGCTCTTACATAAATCTTTTTTTTAATCTTTAGGAATAATAGGAAGTGGGAAATGATTTGATCTACAATGGCTAAGTTTACCTTCAATACATGTAGTGATTTCAACATGTTTCTATGGACTGTAGCCGGCCAGGCTCCTCTGTCCATGAGGATGCTCCAGGCAAGAAGACTGGAGTGGGTTGCCAGGCCCTCAATACACAATTCATATAGTATTAAATCAACATAATGTTTGTGTGATATAGGGAGTGTTTGGTGTTGCAAGAGTACACATTAAACGTACCTCTTACATAATTTCTTGCATGACATATCAACCTCCAGATTTGGGGCTCGGAAATTAATTTGAGATTCTGAACAGTTATGAAACAAAGCAGTAATCTGTTCTAGAGAAAACATTATCTATAAAACCAACCACATACATTCCCCAGTCTTCTCACACGACTCTAGTCTTGTTACTATGTAGTAAATATATACATTAGCCGAGCACTATTTTATATAACCATAGTAAATATAAATGTACATGTATGTGTAATAAGTACATGTAAATAAATATATTATCCCTTCTGCTTTCATCCTTACTAAACACCCCAGGAACAGAGAGCAGCTCATGTTGCCTTTTAATTCTCCAATGCTGTAATAAAAAGTTCATAAACTTAAGTTATTGCATTTATTCATACTTTGATTCCCCAGAAATTGCCATAATATTGTGTGTGAGGGAATAAATGTCTTTCCTCTCAAATGCACAAGATTCATGATTTGGAGTTATAAATTAAAAGCTCAGCATATCTACTAGCTTATGAAACTGACTCATGAAGACAAGAGTCTCTACAAGTTATGCACTGCTAATGTCCTTCACACAAAGATGTACTTGGAAGAATAAATTCTGTTTGTCTTGGATGAAAATTTTCAATAAATGTTATTAATAGAATATCAGGGCTACATATTCAGGTAAAATGCTTGTGTCAAGTGAATATACATGAATCCAAAAGAGCTTGGGTGTGATTGAAATCCCCAGTCTTTCATTTTCTCCTTATGTCCCTAAATCATGTTTTACCTGGGAATCTTGTCATATGTATAGCCAACTAGCAAGATAGAGAGATAAATAGGTAGATAGACAGAAAACATAGACATATTGGGGAAAGTATGCTTATTTTAAATTGATTTAAGTATTTAGTAAACCATTAAACATGATGTTTAATTTTGTTGTCCTCAGAATATGAAGTATCATTTTTTCAAAGGCAAAAGTGATATATTTAATTTGTACATATATTGGTTCTAAGCTGTAACACGATCTAATGTGTACTATTTGATTACAAAATATAAACCATTCAGTTCAGTTCAGTTCAGTTGGTCATTCATGTCCGAGTCTTTGTGACCCCATGGACTACAGTACGCCAGGCCTTCCTGTCCATCAGAAACTCTCAGAGTTTACTCAAACTTATGTCCACTGAGTTGGTGATGACATACAAACGTCTGATTCTCTGTTGTCCCCTTCTCCTCCCGCCTACAATCTTTCCTTCCATGAATATTCAGGACTGATCTCCTTTAGGATGGACCGGTTGGATCTCCTCGCAGCCAAAGGGACTCTCAAGAGTCTTCTCCAACACCACAGTTCAAAAGCATCAATTCTTCAGTGCTCAGCTTTCTTTATATTTCAACTCTCACATCCATACATGATTACCGGAAAACCATTAGTGATATAAACCATTAGTGACAATTTACTGCTAGAACATATATGGGTGAGGTATCAGATATTTATAACTTTTCATAACATATAGATCATAAATAATGCAAGGTAATGTTGGTCTCATTTAGTTCTACCTACAAGAAAATAAATTAAAAAATAACTTCTTAGTTTCAGGTTATTCTCATTTAGAGAGAATTATTCAAAATGACTTTTGATGATGCTTCATATTTAAAGACATGTTCCACATATTTCATATAGACCTGTATCTCAAAATCCAAAATGTATATAGACCTAAATTGCCAGCATCCACTGGATCATCAAAAAACCAAGAGAGTTTCAGGAAAACATCTACTTTTGCTTTGTTGACTATGACAAAGCCTTTGACTGTGTGGAACACAACAAACTGTGGAAAATTCTTAAAGAGATGTGAATACCAGACCACCTCACCTGCCTCCTGAGAAGTCTGTAATCAGATCAGGAAGCAACAGTTAGAACTGGACATGGAACAATAACAGACTGATTCCAAATCAGGAAAGGAGTAGGTCAAGGCTGTATATAGTCACCCTGTTTACTCAACTTATATGCAGAGTACATATGAGAAATGCTGGGTTGGATGAAGCACAAGCTGCAATCAAGATTGCAGGGAGAAATATCAATATCTCAGATACACAAATGACACAACATTTATGGCAGAAAGTAAAGAAGAACTAAAAAGCCTCCTGACGAAAGTAAAAGAGGAAAGTGAAAAAGTTGGCTTAAAGTTCAATATTCAGAAAACGAAGGTCATGGCATCCAGTCCCATCACTTTATGGCAAATAGATGGGGAAACAATGAAAATAGTGGCAGACTTAATTTTTCTGGGCTCCAAAATCACTGTAGATGGTGATTGCAGCCATAAAAGTAACAGACACTTGCTCCTTGGAAGAAAAGCTATGACCAACCTAGACAGCATATTAGAAAGCAGAAACATTACTTAACCAACAAAGGTCCATCTAGTCAAGGCTATGATTTTTCCGGTGGTCATGTATGGATGTGAGGGGTCGACTGAGAAAGCTGAGCACCGAATTGATGCTTTAGAACTGTTGTCCTGGAGAAGACTCTTGAGAATCCCTTGGACTGCAAGGAGATCCAACCAGTCTACCCTAAGGGAAATCAGTCCTGAATATTCATTGGAAGGACTGATGCTGAAGCTGAAATTCCAATACTTTGGCCCCCTGATATGAAGAACTTACTCATTGGAAATGACCCTGATGCTGAAAAAAATTGAAGATGGCAGGAGAAGGGGACGACAGAGGATGAGATGATTGGATGGCATCACTGACTCGATGGACGTGAGTTTGAGTAAGCTCCAGGGGTTGGTGATGGACAGGGAGGCCTGGCGTGCCACAGAGAGTCCATGGGGTCACAGAGAGTCAGACAGGACTGAGCAACTGAGCTGAACTGAAATTCTAAAATGTTAACCCATGTTAAAGAGCAATTACAGCACATGAAAAATTCTACCTGGATATAAAAGACCAGTGGATCAGATGGTAAAGGGTCTGCCCGTGATGCGAGAGACCAGGGTTCGATCCCTGGCTCGGGAAGATCCCCTGGAGAAGGAAATGGCAACCCACTTCAGTATTCCTGCCTGGAAAATCCCATGGGTAGAGGAGCTTGGTAGGTTACAGTCCATGGGGTCGCAAACAGTTGAACACGACTGAGTGACTTCACTCGCTATAAAAGATCAGCAGATATTATAGTCTGTATCTATGTAATGTAGTAATTCAATTCACTTAATCCAATCTAAATAAAAACAATATTTGTATCTTGAATATATCTAACACTAGTGGTGACTTCTGCAGTATAGACTTTATATCATTGGAAATTTTAAATGATAATAGAACTTAAGGAGACCTTAAGAAACTGTTTAACTCTACCTTCTACAGGAAGTTATGTATCACTAAGAAAATCTTTTTTTACTTCACCTTTTCATCAGAACTGAATAATGGGTTGATAAATAAGAGAATAAGTATTATTTTTTATTCTTGGTTCATGTGAGCGCCAGATCAAATCTCAGGTTCATTTAACTTTTCCAATGTACATCAAAATATGTCTTTAGGCTCTGATATATTTTGTATTGATGGATGATTAATTGCATCCACTGATTCCCAGTGGAAGAGCTAATGACTGCTTTAAATTATTACATTTACAATGATTATATCTGAAGATTTATCTTCAGTTAATATAAAGTCAATATTTTCTTAATATAATTTGAAATTTAGACATGTTTCTTAAGGTTAGAACTATTAGAACCACACACAAAAAAATGCCTCATGCATGGCAACCTTTCCCATTTTGTCCTTGGGGTTAAAAAAAAATGCATCTTTGCAAAATCAGATCCTGAAAATGCAGGGTGCATGCACCTCAGCCTTCCTCACTTTTTTTAATTTGACAAGACAAATAGGCCTATCTGGTGTGATAAGAAGTCTGAGTGCTATCCTCAAAGAAATTCTCATCTTACCATTCATTTCTATTTAATCCTTTTGCAAAATCTTTAATAAGATAAATTGGTGATGGGCTATAAGGTTCTGCCAAATCTGTTTTGAGTTTTGCATGTTTAGCAAAGGTAGTACTGTACTGTTCTTTAGGATTTCTTTTTTTCATGATTGGGTCTCACCTTAGACATCTGGGTAGGAAAGTAGAATTTTACAAATTTATTAGTAATTGAGTGTTGGTTAGTTGAGAAATGGACACTTTATTTTCCTTTGGTTTAATTGTAAATTGATTTAATCTTTTGAAATATACTTTGGCAATATATATAAAAACATAAAATGAAAAAAAGTGTATTAGGCGTGCTTGTTACAACATAATTAATTTAGAAAGAAAGACTAAAACATTATATTTTTAATAATAGAGGGTAGATATCTAAAGTATGAAATGGGAGAAAATTGAATACCATGCAACTATTCAAAATAGTGATATTTATTAAAATGAGTATGGGTCCATGGGTTTAGCATTATTAAAACTATAGTTTATCCAACAGGTGATATATATGAATCTATCCATGTGCAATTGGATTTATAAGTATTTATTTGTTTGGATATCTATTCACATAAAAAGTTCACCAAATATAACAATAAAGATATTTTAAGACTTCTGAATATTTATTTCCTTTTTATTTTTTGTATTGTTTCCATTTCTCATGGTAAGGAAATGATTTTTTCAAAAAATAAATGCCACATTGATATTTTATTGAAAAGTAGAATGACGTGTTTATAAACACCATTATAGTTGTCAATAATAATGATAATAATATTAATTATATTAACAATAACTTTATGATACTGAAAACTTTTCATGTCTTTATTTGGCCAAACCACTCACAGCTTGCAAAATCTTAGCTGCCCAACCAGAGACTGAACCTGCGCCGTAGACCATGAAAGTACAGAATCCTAACCATGGGACCACCAGAGAATTCCCGTCATATCATGTTTCAAAGTTAATTAACGTGATTGCTGAAACTAGAAGTATCTATTCTTTAAATAATTGATTAGGTGGTGGCATCAGACTGCCCGTGTGTCCTCAGTTCTTTATCAACACTTGGATGAGAATTCACAGCAGCCATGATGTAACTTCTGTAAAGGGGCTGCCAAGCAAGGACACTTTACATCGTATTGAAGGTTTTGCACAGATGAGTATACTGATACAATTATCTATTATTCTCTCAAGCCCAAAACTAAATAAAACTGGAGTCAGAACATGAGCAAATAGAGTTACTCTATTTTTCAACCTGTTGTACATAAACTCACAAAAGGTCCTTAGTTAGAATATGAAAGTTTCATAAACTTAAGGGAAAAATTATTCAGCATTACTTTGCTAGCGTGTGAGATGAGTAAAATTGTGCAGTAGTTTGAACATTCTTGACATTGCCTTTCTTTGGGATTGGAATGAAAACTGATCTTCTCCAGTCCTGTGGCCACTGCTGAGTTTTTCCAAATTTGCTTGCATATTGAGTGCAGCATTTTCACAGCATTGACTTTCAGGATTTGAAATAGCTCAAATGGAATTTCATCACCTCCATGAGCTTTGTTCGTAGCGATGCTTCCTAAGGCCCACTTGACTTCACATTCCAGGACGTCTGTTTATAGAAGAGAGATCCAACCATCATGGTTATCTGGGTCATTAAGATTTTTTTTTGTATAGTTTTTCTGTGTATTTTTGCTACCTCTTTTTAATATCTTCTGCTTTTGTTAGGTCCATACCATTTCTGTCCTTTATCGAACCCATCTTCGCATGAAATGTTCCCTTGGTATCTCTGATTTTCTTGAAGAGATCTTTGTCTTTCCCATTCTATTGTTTTCCTCTATTTCTTTACATTGACCATTTAGGAAGTGAGCAATTCTCCAAGCTAGTGATCAAAATTCTCCAAGCTAGGCTTCAACAGTACATGAACCAAGAACTACCGGATGTTCAAGCTGGATTTAGAAAATGCAGAGGAATCAGTGATTAAATTGTGAACATCCAGTGAATCATAGAATAAGCAAGAGAGTTCTAGGAAAAACATCTACTTCTGCTTTATTGACTATGCCAAAGTATTTGACTGTGGGGATCACAACAAACCATATAAAATTCTGAAAGATATGGGGATACAAGGCCACCTTATCTGCTTCCTGAGAAATCTGTATGCAAATCAAGAAGCAACAGTTAGAACCAGACATGGAACAATGGACTGGTTATAAATTGGGAAAGGTGTGCACCAAGGGTGTATGTTGTTACCCTGCTTATTTAACTTCTATGCAGAGTGCATCATGTGAAATGCCAGGCTGGATGAAGCACAAGTTGGAATCAAGATTTTGGGGAGAAATATCAGTAACCTCACATATGCAGATGACACCATCCTTAAGGCAGAAAGTGAAGAGGAACTAAAGATGAAGATAAAGGTGAAAGAAGCGAGTAAAAAATCTGGCTTAAAACTCAAAATTCATAAAAAGAAGATCATGGCAACTGAACCCATCACTTTATGGCAAATAGATAGGGAAACAATGGAAACAGTGGGAGATTCTTTTATGGGGCTCCAAAATCACTGCAGATGGTGACTGCAGCCATGAAATTAAGTCACTTGCCCCTTGGAATATAATGTATGACCAATCTAGACAGCATATTAAAAAGTAGAGACAAGACTTGCCAACAAAGGTCTGTACAGTTAAAGCTATGGTTTTTCCAGACGTCATATATGGATGTGAGAGTTGGACCATAAAGAAGGCTGAGCACCAAAGAATTGATGGTTTGGAATTGTGGTGTTGGAGAAGACTCCTGAGACTCCCTTGGACTGCAAGGAGATCCATCCAGTCCATCCTAAAGGAGATCAGTCCTGAATATTCATCGGAAGGACTGATGCTGAAGCTGAAACTCCAATCCTTTGGCCACCTGATGCAAAGAACTGACTCATTGGAAAAGACCCTGATGCTGGGAAAGATTGAAGGCAGGAGAAGGGGATGACAGAGAATGAGATGGTTGGATGGCGTCGCTGACTCAATGGTCATGAGTTTGAGTAAGCTCTGGGAGTTGGTGATGGACATGGGGGCCTGGTGTGCTGCAGTCCATGGGGTCGCAAAGAGTCAGACATGACTGAGCAACTGAGCTGAGTGAAAGGAAATTTTCACATTTATTTTCACATACTTTTTTGAGAACATCAGGATTTGTTAATTACGAATGTAGACAAGCCATAGTAGTATTACAGTACCCGTGAATTTTTCACCAACAGAAACCCAGGCGTGTCAAAATATAATTTATGCAAAATAGTACCTCAAAATCACAGTCGCTACCAAACCCTCCTAAGAAGTCTTTCAGAATTCCCTAACTACTATAAACATAATAGAGAGAATGTATTAGACAGTATGTATTTATTTTCTCATGATTCTGGATACTATGAAGTCTAAACCAAGATACCGGTAAAATAGGTTTCATTCTGAGATCGCTTCTTTGAATGTGTGCAGAAAGAGAGAAACCTTTCTCTCTTCCTTTCCTTCTAAGGCCACCCATCCTATCTTATTGGGTCCTTACAGCCTCACTTAATCTTAATTGGCACCTCAGTGACGACCTATTCCAGCATTCTTGCTGGGGAAGTCCCACTCATGTTCATGGGATCACAAAGAGTCAGACTCATGGCAAAGAGACAACCGAGCCTACGCCATATAGAAGCCACTCTAAATGCATTGGTTTGAGGAATTTAACATGAATTTTGAGGGGATACAATTCAGCCCATAGAATGAATTGTTAAGAAGGAGACTGGGACCTTTATCAATCAGTGTTTGCCCCTTTTTTGGTTATTGCTGTGAGAGAATTTATTGCTTCCACTTCCAACATAGCTTCCCTGTGAGCAGAGCAGTTTCCCATCACTGAAGAGGAACAAAATGGCACCCCTAATCAAGGCAGTATGGTATGAAATTGCAGAGAAAGTTTGAGTTTTGAGGAAATTGTCCACCACACCCCCAGTTGAAAGCAGAGCTGAGCTGCTGGCATCTGTCAGTTGGTACAAAAGCACACTGTACCCACTGTACTGTAGACACTGCGTCTTTGGGAGAGGTGTCAGCGGCTCTCAGGGCTCTTGACAGAGAAGAAGCCCTTTACAAATGAAACATGGGTTTGTGTGATGTCTTTGAATACAAACGATGGCCGATTTGTTGGAGATGTCAAATAAAGTGAGGTTTTGCTCTTGGAAGCAGATAAAAGTGTCTTTCTTTGGATAAGTTGTAACTTATCTGTATATTTGAAGTAAGGATTGCTTTTCACATCTTAGGGATTTACCATTTTTTACATGGAGAGCTGGAAAAGTGAACACACAATAGCTGACATAAAAAGGTGAGGCCAGCTGGATACTGGTGAGCTTAAACTCAGTACAGCTTCTATTGGCCTCCCCTCTCTGTTACACGTGTTATACAGAAATATGAAATTTGTTTTATTTGACTTTCATTCTTAATACTATGTTACAAAATTTTGATTGTATTGTTAGAGACATTTTAGGTGTGCTAGCTCCCAAATTCTACTAACATTTTTAGTATATGTCATGAAGCATTCTGAACAATTTGAACTAAGAACACAGCACCTTTCTCTCAGTCAGATTCCAATTACTACAATTGTGATTTCAAAAAGTCAGTAGATGTGTGATGAAGTTTATAAAAGCATAAAGCTGGTTGAAGTCCTATTTTAGGAGGGGAAGTCATATTTTTGGACAAACTAAAATTTAACTCATTTTAAAAAACTTTAAAAGAGGTCTTCCATTTGACGTACTCTGACCCTATCAACTGGGGTTTCCCTTGTGGCTCAGTAGTAAAGAATCCACCTGCCAATGCAGAAGACACAGTTTTGATCCATGGGTGGGGAAGAGCCCCTGGAGAAGGAAATGGCAACCCACTCCAAGATTCTTGCCTGGAGAATCTCAAGGACAGAGAAGCCTGGCAGGCTGCAGTCCACAGCATCACAGAAGAGTTGTGCATGACTTAGAGATTAAATAACAACAATGATGATGACAACCCTATCAATCAAATACTCTAAAAAAATTCAAGGATAATTAGAATTATAAAATCAAGTAAGCACAAACAAAAAAGAAAGCAAAAACGCTATCTATATAAATGGGTTCTGACTTTTAAACTCAGAATAAAAGCTAGAGAAAGAAAGGGATAGATATAGATACTGGTGGCTGGACTAAACAGAAAACAATGGAAAACTGAAATAGCAATTTATCTAAATATTCTAAATGGCTAGATTAGGAAAGATGACAAGTTTCACTATTATAGAAACACCGTTGACCAAATTTAGGCTATAGCAAAGAAAGGGATGGTTTGTGAAAATCTGAGGAACTTGGGATTTAATATATTATTGAGACAATCTCATGCAAGACATGGGAAAACAAAAGATAGCCCATAATTTGATGTCTGAGAAATCTATACTAGGTGGTTACACAGGAGACAAGAGTGGGAAGAGATTGACTGTTATATCACTTTAAGCAGGGTTAGATGAGATTTGAGATGTCACAGTTATTGCAGCTGGAAGGAGGGAAAACATGACATATTCTCTAAGGGAACTGTCTGAGAAATTTATTGAGTTAGGTCTCTAAGGATAGTTATAGCTGAGAAAATAAAAAAACAAAAGGAGAGACAGGAAAGGCAACAATAAATATAATCCTGGCATGCATTTGATTTCAGTCTCACAAGATGGACCCAACTGTATGTAATAATTCTATTCAGGTAGGTGAAGATGGAGAAGGCCTATTCTAATAACAGATTTTTTTCAGATCCCAAAATTACATTTTTTGTTTTATTCTGTAAAGAATCGTATTTGAAAGAGGAAGACATTCAGAGAGCAAAATGTCCAAGTTTGAAACAAAGTGAAGATAAATGGTAGAAACCATTAAGGAAGGTAGACTCGTCGGTATAAGTATCACAAAATCAATAGACACACTTAAACAGGCGAAAAATGTTAAAACTCAGCAGATCCTATTTGAAGAGAGTAGGGAAATATTGAGAGCACATGGAAGAAGTGTACTGATCCTTATTTGGTCACTGCAATTGTCGAATTTCAAGGACACCTCTTTTATTCCTTAAATTTATTTTTTTCAATTGGTGAACATGTTCTTAACAACAACAATTAATAATAGTGTTTTTGTTGTTCAGTCACTGAGTCAGATCTGACTCTTTGAGACTTCATGGACTGCAGCACACCAGGCTCCCCTGTCCTTCCTTATCTCCAGGACTTTGCTCAAAGTCATGTGCAAAAAGGTGATGCCATCTAACCATCTCATCCTTTACCACCCCCTTCTCCTTCTGCCTTCAATCTTTCCTAGCATCAGGGTTTTCTCCAATGAGTCAACTTTTGCATCAGGTGGCCAAAGTATTAAGTTTCAGCTTCAGCATCAGTCCTTCCAATGAATATTCAGGGTTGATTTCCTTTAGGATTGAATAGTTTGATCTCCTTGCATACAAGGGACTCTCATGAGTCTTATCCAGCATCACAATTCAAAAGCATCAATTATTTGATGCTCAGCCTTCTTTACGATCTAAGTCTCACCTCTGCATGCGACTACTGGAAAAACCATAGCTTCGACTATATGGACCTTTGTCAGCAAAGTAATGTCTCTGGTTTTTAGTATGCTGTCTAGGTTTGTCATAGCTTTCTTTCCAAGGAGCAAATGTCTTTTAATCTCATGGCTGCAGTTGCTGTCTTCAGTGAGTTTGGAGCCAAGAAAATAAAATAATAATAAACTAATAGTTATAGCCAACCTCATCATTTTTTTTAATGTTAATATGAAATATCTCCACCTTTTGAACCTTAAATAACATTTTGGCTATTAGCATGAGATATGTATATCTCAGCTACATAAGTTTATGCTTTAATATTTTAAGAGAATTTCTGTATTAATTACAGGTAATGGATTTTATTGAAAACCCTTTTAGCATCTAATGAAGCCATTAGTTTTATTGATAGCTTCTAATATACTTACATTTATGCCCAAATTAATTAATCTTTGCTTCTCGAGCTAAATAAATAATATTTAAATCTGGTCAATGCTTCTTTTAAGTAATTTTTGTCTTTTACATATTTATATTTTATTTAGTAATTTAGCACATGGATTCATATATAGGATTTAGAAGCCACTCTTTTATAACTGATTGCCACAGAACTGTTGCTCTTAAAGGTACTTATCCAGAACAAGGTTCCATAGTTAAATAGATATTAGAAATGATTCCTTATCAAATATCTCTCAGAACATACTGTATATTCACATATTAAATCCTTCATAGGACTTCCCTCTTGGTCCAGTGGTTGGGTCTGCCTTTCGGTGGTTGGAGATGCAGGTCCCAGCCTTGATTAGGTCGCTAAGATCCCACGTGCTGTGGGGGAAACTCAGTCCGTGCACCACAGCTTCTGAGCCTTCAGGCTCTGGAGTCTGAGCCCCACAGCTGGAGAGCCATGAGCCTCGGTGAGTGACCCCACGTGCCACCACTAAGAGTTGGTACAGGCAGAGAGGCATGTCTGAGTGTCTTCCTTCGGAAAGCCTGTTTCTTTGAGGTGACTCGAAAACTTAGCAGATTTTTTTTTTAATTCTTCGAAAAACTTCCATTTAATCTGTCATGAAATGATTCACTTATTCTGCCTGCTCTTTAAAAAAAAATGTTCCAGAAGGAAAAACAATAATACAGTATACTAATGCATATATATGGAATTTAGAAAGATGGTAATGATAACCCTGTATGCGAGACAGCAAAAGAAACACAGATGTATAGAACAGTCTTTTGGACTCAATGGGACAGGGCAAGGGTGGGATGATATGGGAGAATGGCATTGAAACAGGTAAACTATCATATGTGAAATCAGTCACCAGCCCAGGTTTGATGCTTGATACAGAGTGCTCAGGGCTGGTGCACCGGGATGACCCAGAGAGAGGGAATTGGGAGGGAGGTGGGAGGGGGGTTCTGGAAGGGGAACGTATATATACCTATGGCAGATTCATGTCAATGTATGGCAAAACCAACACGATAATGTAAAGAAAACTTAAAAAAATAAATAAATAAAAAAGAAAAAAGGAGAAAAAAAATATGCTCCTGATATTTGTCTAACTTATTGTTACAACACATCTTTTCTCTAAGATGTATTTGTGACGAGCTGAATGTTGTCCTCTAGGACTTTTGCCCCTTAATGTCATACCTGTGACTGTGTTACATCATATGGCAAAAGGGGCTTTGTAGGTGTAATTAAATTTACCTGTCAGTTGACCTTCATGTGGGGAGGTTATCCTGAATCACTCTGATAGGCCCAGTGTGCTCATGGGAGCTCTTAGAAGCAAAGCTTTCCCTTGGCTCCGAGGAGATGTGAACAAGTGGCCGCAGAGAGACTTGGCGCTCCCGCCAGCTGTGACAATGGAGGGCTACCAGTCAAGGGATGAAGGTGGTTTCAAGAATCGAGGATGACCGTTGACCAATTGTTAGGCATCTGGACAAAAAAGAGGGACCTCAGTCCTAAAGTTACTTGGAATTGTGTTCTACTAAAGACCCAGAAAACCCCATATGTGGACTCTCCCTTAAAACCTCCAGTTTAGACTTCAGGGTGGCCCACGTTTTGATTCCAACCTTTTGAGACACTAAGCAGAGCATCCAGTGGAGCCAGTATGGGCTTCCAGCAGTCATAATTGTGAATAATAAATAGGCAATGCTTTAAATCATTACACTCGTGGTGGCTTATTAGGATAGAAATTGCATAGTATGCAGAAGGTGACTGCAGCCATGAAATTAAAAGATGCTTACTCCTTGGAAGGAAAGTTATGACCAACCTAGACAGCATATTGAAAAGCAGAGACATCACTTTGTCAACAAAGGTCCGGCTAGTCAAGATTATGGCTTTTCCAGTGTTCATGTATGGATGTGAGAGTTGGACTATAAAGAAAGCTGAGTACAGAAGAACTGATGCTTTTGAACTGTGGTGTTGGAGAAGACTCTTGAGGGTCCCTTGGACTGCAAGGAGATCCAACCAGTCCATCCTAAAGGGGATCAGTCCTGGGTGTTCATTGGAAGGACAGATGTTGAAGGTGAAACTCCAATACTTTGGCCACCTCATGTGAAGAGCTGACTCATCTGAGAAGACCCTGATGCTGGGGAAGATTGGGGGCAGGAGGAGAAGGGGACGACAGAGGATGAGATGGCTGGCTGGCGTCACTGACTCAATGGACATGAGTTTGGATAGACTCTGGGAGTTGGTGATGGACAGGGAGGCCTGGCGTACTACAGCTCATGGGGTTGCAAAGAGTCGGACATGACTGAGTGACTAAACTGAACTGAATATAGTTTCACTGAAATAAATAATAGAGAAGCATATTTAAATTAAATAGAGAGAGTACAATAACCTTAAAACTTTAGAGTGACTCTAAAGTCATTACCAGATGAACTTACTTTCCTGTGAAACCTGGCCATAATACTGTGATTGAAAGGTTTACAGAATATGAATTGGCCCAGAATCAAAACAGGAATTCTGGCAGCTGCTAAGGAAGCTGCTCAAAGTAGAGGAGAGAGACAAAGAGATGGAGACACACACAGAGAGAATTAGAAAGACACAGAGATATGGAGAAGACAGAGAGGGAAAGGGCAGCTCATTCGGAGTCTTTGCCCTCGAGTTTGGACGCACTGGCCAAGTTCAGCGGCAACCCTGTTGACAGAACAGCCCAGAATGGCAGCCAGTAGGAACCAGTCAGCTTGTGACACCAAGCAGACCAGGCAAAGGCAAAAAATGGATTCAGAGGAAACAGGTCAGACTTGGAACAAATGACAAATCTAATAAGCTGTTGCCCAGCTGCTTGCAGTAAATCAGTTAATTCATATTTTAAACAAATATTTCCTATAAAATAAGTATGTAGAGGATCTATCTTGAGCAATAATATATACACAATATGACAAGGTCTTCCCTGGTGGCTCAGCTGGTAAAGAATCTGCCTGCAATGCAAGAGACCTGGGTTTGGTCCTTGGGTTGGGGAGATCCCCTGGAGAAGGGACAGGCTACCCACTCCAGTATTCTGGCCTGGAGAATTCCATGGACTGTATAATCCATGGGGTCGCAAAGAGTCACACATGACTGAGCAACTTTCACTTTCACTTTCTTTTCCTGATTGACATGCAACATTATAGTTTTTAAAATTTGCTTTAATACGTGATCATTTAAATTGATAAAATTACATATTATCATAGAATTTTAGAGACAATGTTTTAAAGATCATCCAATTCCCCAATTAATAGATGAGACATTTGGAACCAGTAAAGGGTAAGTGAATTATTGGAACCTCATCTTTTTCTTGTATCCATGCATGATGTCTATAACACTACTACTACTTCTTAAAAGTTCTGAGAAAACGTGTCTACTTTACAGTAGAAGATACACAATTTTTACATGTGATATGATAAAATCTCCATACAAAATGTACATGAAGTTGCAACTTTAGAGAATCATAAATATCATCTAAAACCTACATAGTATATATAATACTTATCAAGAAATATCTACAAGTAATAATTATATGTTTAAAGGGCTTGTCTTTGATGGTCTTAATAACCCATTCTCCTGACAAAAATCTGTGTGCAGAGGTTTTATTATTTTGTTTTCTATAGATAGTATTTTCTATAGCATTTTGGGAGGATAAAGATATCTTTATATATGTAATATTCAAGCCATGAACTTGCAAGTGATAGAAACATTACCTGACTTAAAGAGTAAAAGCAACTTAATTAAAGAGTACTGTGTAGCTTAAAGAATTTTAACAAAGCCAAAGATCAAATTTTGGAAAATAAGGATCACAAAAAGGAAGTTAAGAGCCAGCGTCACAGCCAGATCAGGCTGCATGTTAGGGTGGCAAGGACGCTGCTGCCTGAAGCTGCAGCTGAGCCCTCGACACCACAGCCCACGCTGGGACTCTTGGCTCTGAAGTGCCAGCTTGCCAGCAGTGCTGGGCCAAAAAAAAAAGGAAAGGAGAGAAAGAAAGAAGCCGTGTTGCTACGACTACATCCAAAGAGGAATCACTGCCAGCTCTGCTTATTTGCATCACTTGATTGCAACTCTAAGCCGGCAGCTGGTGCATTTGGTTGGCTAAGCCTAGGTTAGCAACCACTAGGTTTGGGTTGCTCCGTGTCAACCCGAAACTCCCTCCTGCCAGGACTTTCTGATCTGTAGAGACTTGAAAAATAAAACCTGCATTTCTGACTTTTTACTCGCAGAAAGGGTTTGTGCGCATGTGCTCTGTCATGTCCAACTCTTTGGAATCTCTCAGACGGTAGCTCACCAGGCTACCATTGGGTTTATCAATATGGAACTCTTAAAGATGAATTTCAAAGTACTGTGATGGATTGATTAATGGGGAAGAGTTCAAATTGTTTACTTGCTTGGTTGATTGAATCATAAACTCAGTCTTGGTCTGTAGTGAATTAAGGGAGAAGTAAAGACAATTCATTAAATTATTTATTAATTATATTCATTGTTAAAATCAAAAGAATAGTTTCAATAACCTTGAAAAGCTCATTAGTAACTCTCAGAGCCATAGGAGCATAAAGACACGTGATGACTAAATATAATGGAGTACCTTTGATAAAGTACTGGCACAGAAAAAAATTATGTAAAATTTAGAAAATCTGAATAAATTTTGGGCCTTGGTTAGTAATAAATAGTTTATCAGTATTTGTTTACTAATGGTAAAAATGAATTATTATAAAGTAGGATAATAACAGGAGAAATTTTGTGGAGTATATGAGGACCCTGTTCTCCCCCATTTTTTTCTGTAAAACCAAAACTATACTAAAAACTTTATTTAACAAAAGAAACATTATAGTTACTTTTCTCTGAAGTATTAAGATAATATTGGAGATATTGTTATTAATAAGCAATCATTTTAGTGAGAATGAGTTTAGCCCCTTAGTACCAAGAGAAATGGTCATCGTCATAGAGAGCAGGGCTGATGCAATAATGAGACTGCTTTGGCTTGGAGGAGTTTTTGAAGATGTCAAATTGTTCATCGTGCCCCTGATTTTATGGACAACCTTCAAATGTTCAAAAAAACACACAAAAAAAGGCACAAACAAAAGCATTTAGTTCTGACTAATGGAAAATAATCTTTTGTCAGTATGATAGATTTGATACCTTATCCACATCCCCATGGTTAAATAAATGCAGAGCTCTTTGAATGAAGCCTTTTGATTTTCTTTGGGAAACACCCTGAGATATCACTAAAATCTTCCTGGCTTTCTTTAGGGTACACAGCCATTTCCCCAAGTTCCTTTTCTTGTCACCAAGCCCAGTGATTACTGGATGCTAACTTATGAAAATGCTATTCCAAGGGTCACAGAGCAGGGTCACGAAGCATTTAGGTGGTAAATAGAGTGCTTCCTGTGTCCACTCGCAGAGGTATAGTCATTCCATGAATCCATTACGTGTCGGTGACAGACATTCAGGAGCTGCCTGAAATCAAACATGTGAGTCATGCTCGCCACAGCTGATTCCATTACCATCATAACTGCTTTTCCATTCTGCCAGCAGCAGAAACCAATGTCAGGACCAAAATGACATCACAACTAGTGAGAAGGGGAAAACTAGGAGCCAGTCAGCCACTTGACTATGTTTTGATTGCATTTAATGTCTTCTGTTATGGTGGAAGCAGTGATTTGCTCACCTTGGTGTGGGTACTTATCCTGGGTATGGATTGGCCTTTCTTTACCTTCTATGTTTGACAGGCAATGATAACCACAGAAAAAATTCCCTTGTAAGGTATGACAATTGTTATAGCACTGTTTCTGAGCAGGTAAGTCATTTAATAGTAGAAAGTATATTCCATCACTGATAACCAGCTGATCACACAGAAAGATATAATGACTCATGTAGGAGTCAGACATAGAACTCAGGCGTGGTGCCAGGGAGGGGATAAAAGCTCATGATCTTAGTTCTGCTCTTATACCAGAAGACACGTATATTCTGAATCAGAGAGCTGAATATTGTTTCTTTCATAGTAGGAGGAATTGACAGGTGGAAAGATGCTTCTGATCACTGTGTCCAGTTAGAGCAAGAGAGCGTAGAGAGAGTCACCCTGAGCGGGGCTATGAGACTGGCTTTTGGCAACATGCTGCTAACTGAGCTCCGGACGAGTAGACCAAAGACGAAATAAAGTGTTGACTGGGGTAACGAAGTTTACCAAGAGAAAATGAAGTTGCTGCTTCATCATGAGGAGAGGAACGAGAATATATGCAACCTAGAGAAATCTCTTAGGGTGTTCTCCACTATTGTAAACTGTAATAAAAAGTCTAGGTGATCTGATACAGGTATGAACAGGAGGTGTGAAACACACACTTAAATTACTTTCTAGATAAGGTTCAAGCTTAAAAAACTGTCAGTACAAAGAAACTTTTGGAGCTTATAATATCTTAACTATTGTGTTGACTTCATTACATATATGTGATGGAATTTCAGTTGAGCTACTTCAAACCCCAAAAGACGCTGCTGCTAAAGTGCTGCACTCAATATGCCAGCAAATTTGGAAAACTCAGCAGTGGCCACAGGACTGGAAATGATCAGTTTTCATTCCAATCCCAAAGAAAGGCAATGCCAAGGAATGTTCAAACTGCCATACGATTGAACTCATTTCACATGCTAACAAACTAATACTCAAAATTCTTGAAGTTAGCTTTGAACAGTACATGAACCGAGAACTTTCAGATGTTTAAGCTGAATTTAGAAAATGCAGAGAAGTCAGAGATCAAATTGCCAACATACATTGTATCATAGAAAAAGGAAGATAATTCCAGAAAAAAAAATCTCCTTCTACTTCACTGACCATGCTAAAGCCTTTAACTGTGTGGATTACAACAAACTATGGAAAATTCTTAAGGAGATGGGAATACCAGACCATATTACCTGCCTCCTGTGAAACCTGTATGCAATCAAGAAGCAACAATTAGAACAGGAGAAGGAGATGACAGAGGATGAGATGGTTGGATGGCATCACTGACTCAATGGACATGAGTTCAAGCAAGCTCTGGGAAATGGTGATGGACAGGGAAGCCTGGCATACTACAGTCAATGGTATCACAAAGAGGCAGACATGACTGAGTGACTGAACAACAGCTATATAGATATATGGGCTTCCTGGTAGCTCAAATGGTAAAGAATCTGCTTGCAATGCAGGAAACCTGGGTTAGATCCCTGGCTAGGGAAAATAACCTGGAGAAGGAAATGGCAACCCACTCCAGTATTCTTGACTAGAGAATTCCATGGACAGAGGAGGCTATACTACTATAGTTCATGGGGTACACACACACACACACACATGTATATATGTGATATTATATAATATTTGTCTTTTTTTCTGAATTATATCACTGAGTATTATAATAATCTCTATGTCCATCCATGTTGCTGCAAATGGCATTATTTCATCCTTTTTATGGCTGAGTTGTATTGCATTGTATAGACGCATCAGTCTTCTTTACAGAATTATGTTAAAAATATATTACCTAGACAGAGAAAAAACAGTTCAGAAAGGATATGTTGAGGCATCAGTTGGGCATAAGTGAAATGTATACAAAGATAGGGATTATAAGGATGAAAATTTTTGTAGGGAGTAGTTACTAATAATGTCAAAAACCATGGGGAAGAATATAAGAAGAAAGTGTGCAATGGATTTAGCTATTAAGTTGTTTGCTCATTAAGGTGATAAATTCCATATTAGTGAATCTGTGGGCAGTGGTTAAAGAGAATTATGGTAGTAGCATTCTCAGCACTAAAGCCACAGTAGTTAGTTCTAAGAGACGAAATACTGAATATTTGTGAAAGAATGCAAAAACATGAACTTGTTTATCAAATCTTAGAAGATAAGACTGATGATTAAACTATCTCATTTCAAGAAAGTACTACTTAAAACAAATTTAAAGAAGTGACAAAGAGGGTTTATACATTAAATAGTACCTCATGTTCTATTTTGTAAACAAGTTAAACAGGCTAAAAATAGGAATCGATCTATAAAGTACTTAAATGTTCTTCTCAGTTAGAGATAAAAATTTATATACAGTAAGCAGAGAAGCTTAAGAAACTAGGTGTGCCTCATATTACAGAAGACAGCTATCAGAAATGTTATTGTAAGCAACAGTTTTCCATTCCTGGACCAATATGGAATAGCCTCCTTAATGTTAGCTAACTACATCTAGGAAATACGAGTATTATCATCATGCAGTTAGAAATCCCATAGGACAATTTTTTTAAAAATATCATCTGACAGGGTTATTAGGGTGAAGTAGGTCCAATGAGTAAGATTATAGTGTAGGTTGTTGAGCTGCATCTTCATGGGTCACAGCCTTACATGGCAAAGGGACTTGTGTAATTCAAGAAAGCTATGAGCCCCGCCATGCAAGGCCACCCAAGATAAACGGGCCGAAGTGAAGATGTCTGACAAAAGGTAGTCCACTGGAGCAGAAATAGCAACCGACTCCAGGGTTCTTTTCTGGATAATCCCAGGGGAAGTATAATGTTGTTGTTGTGCAGTTGCTAAGTTGTGTCCACCTCTTTGCAGCCCAATGAACCCCAGTACCCCAGGCTTCCCTATCCCTCATGACCACCTAGAATTTGCTCAAACCCAAGTCTATTGAGCTGGTGATGTCATCCAAATATCTCATCCTCTATTGTCCCCTTCTCCTCATGCCCTCAACCTTTCTAGTTATCAGAGTCTTTTCTAATACGTCAATTCTTCACATCATGTGGCCAAAGAATTGGAACATCAGCTTTAGCATCAGTCCTGCCAATGAATATTCAGGGTTGACTTCCTTTGAGATCGACTATTTTGATCTATTTGCTGTGCAAAGGACACTCAAGAGTCTTCTCCAGCACCACAGTTCAAGGCATCAATTCTTTGGTGAATATGCTGTCTAGGTTTGGTACAGCTTTTCTTTGAGGGTAATATGGAAAGGCAAAAACATATTACACCAGAAGATAAGTCCCCCAGGTCAGAATGTCTAATATTATACTGGGTAAGAGTGGAAGGCAATTACTCATAGCTCCAGAGGGAATGAAGCAGCTGAGCAAAGGCAGAAACCATCTTCAGTTGTGGATGTGTCTGGTGATTAAAGTAAAGTTTGATGCTGTAAAGAACAATATTGCATAGGAACCTAGAATGTTGGGTCCATGGATCAAGGTAAATTGGACCTGATCAGGCAGGAGATGGCAAGAGTGAACATCAACATTTTAGTAATCAGTGAGCAAAAATGGATGGGAATTAGCGAATTTAATTCAGATGACCACTATATATACTACTGTAGATAGGAACCCCTTGGAAAAAATGGAGCAGCTGAGTCAACAAAAGAATCTGAAATTTGGGTGCAAAGTGAAAAATGATATAATGATCTCTGTTTGATTCCAAGGCAAAGCATTCAACTTCACAGTAACTCAAGCCTATGCCACAACCACAGATACCAAAGAAGCTGACACTGACTGGTCTATGAAGACCTACAACACCTTTTAGAACTAACACCAAAAAGAGAAAAATTATCCTTTTCATCATAAGGGATTGGAATGCAAAAAAAAGGAAGCCAAGAGATGCCAGGAATAACAGGTAACTTTGGCCTTGGATTGCAAAAAGAAGGGCAGAGACTAACATAGCTTTGTAAAGAGACCACACTGGCCGTAGCAAACACCCTTCTCCACAAACGTAAAACAGCTGTACACGTGGTCATCACCAGGTGGTCAATCAATATCAAAATCAGACTGATTGCATTATTTGCACTGAAGATGGAGAATCTCTATCCTGTCAGCCAGAACAGGACCTGGAGGTGACTGTGGCTCAGTTCACGAGCTCTTTATTGAAAAATTCAGGCTTAAATTGAACAAAGTAGGGAAAACCACTAAGTCATTCATGTATGACCTATGTCAAGTCCTTAATGATTATACATTGGAGGTGATAAATAGATTCAGGTAAGCAAAGTGTCTAAAGAACTATGGATGGAAGTTCATAACATTTTACAGGAGACAATGATCAAAATTCTCCCAAAGTGAAAGAAATACAAAAAGGCAATGTGGTAGTCTGAGAAGGCTCTACAAATAGCTGAGGAAAGAGAAGTGAAAGACAAAGGAAGGGGGAAACACACACCCAACTGAGCAGTGAGTTCCAGAGAATAACAGGAGATACAAGGAGGCCTTTGTAAATGAACAGTACAGAGAACCAGAGGAGCAGATTAGAATGCGAAAGATAAGATATCTCTTCAAGAAAACTGGAGATATCAAAGAATTCTTTCATGTAAAGATTGGCATGATAAAGGACAGAAATGGTAAGGATCTAACAGAAACAGAAGAGATTAAGAAGAGGTGGCAAAAATACACAGAAGTACTATACAGAAAAGGGCTTAATAATTTAGATAACAACAATGGTGTGGTCACTAACCTGGAGCTATACATCATAAAATGCGTATTAAAGTGAGCCTTAGGAAAAATTATTATAAACAAAGCTGGTAGAGGTGAGGGAATTCCAGCTGAGCTATTTCAAATCCTTAAGAAAATAAAAACAGATATTGTTACGTGCTTCACTGAATATGTCAGCAAATTTAGAAAACTCAGCAGAGTCTGTAGGACTAGAAAATGTCAATTTTTATTCCAGTCCCAGTTAAGGGCAATGCCAGAGAGCTCAAACTGCCATACAGTTGCACTTATTCCACATGCTATCAAAATTATGCTCAAAATCATTTAAGCTTGGCTTTAGCAGTAGGTGAACTGAGAGCTACCATATGTGCAAGCTGGATTTAGAAAAGACAGGATAACCAAATATTAAATTTCCAACACTCCTTGGATCATAAATAAAGTAAAGGAATTCCAGAAACAGCATCTACTTCTGCTTTATTGACTACACTAAAACCTTTGACTCTATGGATTGCCACAAACTGTGGACAATTCTTAAAGAGATGGGCATACCAGACCACCTAAACTGTCTCCTGGGAAGCCTATATGCAGGTCAAGAAATAACAGTTAGAACCAGACATAGAACAACTGACTAGTTCAAAACTGGGAAAGGACTACATCAAGCCTGGGTATTGTCACCTTGTTTACTTAACTTTGGAGAAGGAAATGGCAACCCACTCCAGTATTCTTGCCTGGAAAATCCCATGGATGGCGGAGCCTGGTAGACTATAGTCCATGGGGTCACAAAGAGTCAGACATGACTGAGCAACTTCACTCTTTCACTTTATTTAACTTATATGGATAGTGCATCAAGTGGAATGCCAGGGTGGATGAATTGCATGCAAGAATCAAGACTGCTGGGAAAAATCTCAACAATTTCAAATATGCAGATGATATCACTTTAATGACAGCAAAGAGGAACTAAAGAGCCTCTTGAAGAGGGTGAAGGAGGAGAGTGAAAGAACTAGCTTGTAACTGAACACTAAAATAACTATGATCATGATATCAGATTCCATCACTTCAAGGCAAATAAGAGAGGAAAAAGTGAAAACAGTGGCAGATTTTATTTTCTTGGGCTCCAAAATCACTGTAGCTCCCCAGGTGGTGCTAGTGGTAAGAAACCTGCCTGCCAATGCAGGAGACATGAGGCGTGGGTTTGACCCCTGGGTCAGGAAGATCTCCTGGAGGAGGGCATGGCAATCCACTCCAGTATTCTTGCCTGGAGAATCCCAGAAGAGCCTGGAGGGCTACAGCCCATGGAGTTTCAAAGAGTCAGACACAACTGAAGCAACTTAGCATGCAAGCTAATATCACTGAGAATGGTGACTGCAGCCATGAAATTAAAAGACCCTTGCTCCTGGAAAGGAAAAACCTAGACAGCAGATTAAAAAGTAGTGACATTACGTTTCTGACAAAGGTCCATATAGTCAAGACTAGGGCTTTTCCGTACTGTTATGTCATGTACCGATGTGATAGCTGGACCATAAAGAAGACTGAGCACTGAAAAATTAATGCTTTTTAATTGTGATGCTGTAAAAGACCCTTGAGAGTTCCTTGGAATGCAAGGAGGTCCAACCAGTCAATTTTAAAGGAAATCAACCTTGAATACTTATTATAAGGAGTGATACTGATGCTGAAGCACCAATACTTTGACCACTTGATGTGAATAGCTGACTGATTGGAAAAGATCCTGATGATGGGAAAGACTGAAGTCAAAAGGAGAAGAAGGGGCAGAGGATGAGATGGTTAGATAGCACCTCTGACTCTGTGAATACAAATTGGAGCAAACTCTGGGAGACGGTGGAGATGGAGAGCCTGGTATGCTGCAGGGTTGCAAAGAAACACATATGTCTTGGCAACTGAACAACGCAACTGTTACCACATAGCTGTAGCATTCGGAAGCTATTAATTATGTGATGTGTGCTTTATTCCTCAGTCATGTCCTGCTCTGTGCGACCCCATGGACCATAGCCTGTCAGGCTCCTCTGTCCCTGGGGATTCTCCAGGCAAGAATACTGGAGTGGGTATCCATGCCTCCTCCAGGGGATCTTGCCAACCCAGGGATTAAACCCAGGTCTCCAGCACTGCAGTCTGATTACCTTCTGGGCCACTATGATAGATAACCATTTACCTAATTTTTCCATGTGTAAATTTCAGTGTCCATATTAGTAAAATGTAGCCCAAAGCAGTACCTATGTCATGAGATTATGGAGAAATACACCATAATATAACCCACATTAAATCATCTACAAATCAGTGCCTAGTGTTTGCTGGACCCTTAATAAACCTCTGTCTTACCATTACTGTTAATTTTTGTATTATAAGGTATCATCATAAAGTCATATCAAATATCTACTGTTCAGTAGCTAAGGAATGATATTGTATTTGAGTTAGAAAAACTCAGTTGCAATTTATTATAATTATTATCATTAGAAATTTGTAAAAGTTTACAGTAGGATGATCGTATATGTAACCCTCACTACTTCAGGGTGTCCCCAACGTGCAGGAGCAAATATAAAGTGAGAAGTTTTACAATTTATCTATTGCAGCCCTGGGCCTCTTCCAAAATACAAAACAAGAGATTAAGAGTTCCGTTTCCCACAGCGTATTTGCTTTAAGCAGAAAACTTTAGTTTGCAGGGATAGATCCCTTGAGCATGTATATTAGAGTAAGCGGCTTCATCTATCCCTTAGATTATTTTTACAGTCACACATACTGATTTCATTTTGATAACAGTATGACACTTCTGTTATTTTGGGTTCCCCAGGGATTTAAAGATTATGGCACAGAAGAAATTGCCCCCAATCAATTCATCTACCTTCCAATTATTTTTAGTTTGCTTAATGTAAAACTGAAGCAAATTTCAATAGTATTGAATTATCAGAAAATAAGATGAAAATCTGTAGTCATGTTGTTATGGTAAGGACATATAAAAATAAAGAAGTGTGTATTTTTACTGCTTTTACATAACTTTAAATAGCTTACTAGCTTTCTATTTAAATATTTTTTTTTGTCTTACCAAAGGTCAAACAAAATCATTTTATTTTTTGTTTATATTTTATAACTTTTTTTGAACTCACTACATATTAACTATTCATAACAAACTCCTATTGCTAGTTTTTCCATAAGGCTATCCAGTATATATTATGAATGCTATGGTTGTTCAAAAATATTTTAAATACAGAGATTTTTATAAATAAAAATGAATGGATACCATTAAATATGATGTCCATTAAATATGACATCCAATGAGGAATGGACACCATTAAATATATTGTTAAGAAGTTACAGAGTGCCAACAATCAGCCAGAAAAAATAAAGCAGAAATTGTAATGATGGCATATGTACCTATACATTAGTTGTTTATTTTTCTTCTATTATTAGACTTTGTAGAAATTCATTAATAAACTACATTGATTACATATTTAACAAAAAGTTATACAGAACTCAGAAAATATACTTGAGCACTTTGAAGAACTTTCTGGTCAAACAACAGAAGAATCTTGGAATCTTGTTAAGAATTGTAAAAGGCATTTAGTTATGAAGACCTGCAATTTAGTCCTAAACACCAAATCTGTTTCAAGATTCTAGCCATAACTTTGTCTTTCATTGACTTACACTTTTCCTCAATATTCCTAAATTCATATTGAAATACTTTTCTTTTCTTAACTTGAAAAGAAATATATAGTATATACACTTAAGTCTGCCTTTACTTTTCATCTACTAGAATACAAACGTATTTCCTCAGGGTAGTTACTCATCATTTCAAGAGCCCCTGAACATGAGCATACTACTTTTCAAACTTTGTCATCTCACTTCTTTCCCAGTGTGTACACCAATAGTGCATCTTGATGTTTGGGGTCTGTTATGGACTATCCCTCCTCGTTACAGTCATCTACAGAGCCAGAGATCATCTCCACGTATTTCTTAAACTTTGACATCTAGTTCACTGTAAATCTAAGTTTTTAAATAGCCTGACTTAAAATTCTTCTCCATATTTCTTTTCCCCAACCTCCTTTAGCCATCCACTTCAACCATCTTTGCCCATGTCAATATATTTGAAACTGCAGACATCCCTGTGCCATTTCATCTTCTCTTTAACTTCTATTCCCCTCGGTTAACCTAACATTCTACAATTTCCCAACTCCCATCAGTCTGCTACCACCTCTGACCACCCCCCTTTGTTTCTTTAGTTTACTGCTCAATGGCTTTTCTATATCTTTTTTTTAAATTAAATTTTATTTTTTTATTGAAGTATAGTTGGTTTACAATGCAGTGTTATTTTCAGGTGTACAGCAAAGAGATTTGGATGTATATATGATCTTTCTCAGATTCTTTTACCTTATACATTATTGCAAAATATTGATAATAGTTCTCTGTGCTATTTAGAAAGACCTTGTTGGTTATGTTTTATATGTAGTAACGTATGAAAGTTCATCTCAAACTCCTACTTTATTTCTCCCTGCACTGTTTTCATTTTGGTAACCATAAGTTTGTTTTCTATGTCTCTGGGTCTACGTCTGCTTTGTTTATAAGTTCATTTGTGTATATATTAATAAATAAATAAATAAATAAATATATATATATACATACACACACATCATGCCCCCCCCATATATATATGTATACATACATACATGCATATAGATTCCACACTTGGCTTCCCAAGTGGTGCAGTGGTAAAGAGTCTGCCTGACAATGCAGGAGATGAAAGAGACGTGGGCTTGATCCCTGGGCCCTGGGTCAAGAAGATCCTCTGGAGTAGGAAACAGCAACCCACTCCAGTATTCTTGTCTGGAAAATTTAGTGAGCAGAGAAGCCTGGAGGGCTGCAGGCCACGGGGTCACACAACATCAGACATGACTAAGTGCTCGCACACACACACACAAGGTATCATATGCTATTTGTCTTGTTCTTTCTGGCTTACCTCACTTGGTCCCCTCATCTCTACGTCCATCCATGTTGGGAAAAATGTCATTCTAACTGCTCCCTCTTCAGCCGCAAACACACACCCAACACGTTTCATTTCCCTCTTTATGTAGGATCTGACACATTGTCCGCGATCACAGTCATGCCCTGGTCGACCCCTTACCCTTCCTTGTCCCTCACTTCTTCTGTCTTTAAATGCACATGTACCAAACTTTGTTCAATTCAACTCTTGGCCTATTCTGCCCCTTTAAGTAAGTACCTTAACAACACTAGGGAAAAACTTTAACCTAGTACTTCCCAAGAATTCTGCATAGTTCCCTATTTTATTTGGTCCCCATCTATCTGCTATAATATTTTGTACTTCTCCCTTTTTTTTATTATATCCTTTTTTCATTCTTGAGACCACTGCAGGTAGGTGTTCACAGAGTGTGTCTTCACCAAAGTCACAGGTGGCTCCCTAGTTTCCAAGCCCACTGATCACCTCATTGACCTATCAGGAGCATGTGACAATTAGTCACGCTCTACTTCATGAAGTACTTCCTTAGCTTGAAAAGCATCGTCATGACTGATCTTTCTCAGCTCTATTTCCTGTCTCTGCTGTATTCATACTGGACTGCCACAGCACTCAATCATTAGTGAGTGTTCTTATTACCCACGATTACGGCTTGATACACCAATGATGTGTTAACAGCTCCTAAGCATGTGCCTCTAGCCAGACATTTACACTGAGATCCTGACACATCTGCACAACTCCCTTTGTATTCTCTCTTGTAGGTCTAATTTTTAAGCTTAATATTTCCAAAATCAATGTCTTCTCTCTACCCAAAGCCACTCATCTCTTCATGTCCCTGTGAAGAATCAATAGAATCTCTTATTCAGCTTCAAAAGCTTAAGCATCATTCTCTACTTTCTTTCTTGCATACCAACACAAAAGACATGGCAAATTCTGCCAAACTTATCTTCGAAGTACGCTGAGAATCTTAACTCTTTCCATAGTGTACATTCTACTGCTTCATTCTAAGACATCATCATTTAATATAATTATTCTAGTCATCTCTTGATTGTTCTTTCTGTCTCACTCTTAGCCTTGTAGTCTGTTCTTCTCTGCCAGCCAAGTTGATCCTCTCAATATTTAAATTAGATAATATAATTCCTGAGCTCTGGCTACTTAAATGAATTTACATGCTGATACGGTAAAGGCGACATCAATATAAAGGATTACACAGCCTACAGAATCTGTGTTTTTCTACTGCTCTTACCTCATTACCAAGTTATGCTGCATTCTATTCTCCAGCTACAAGAGGCTGTTTATGTTCCTTAACATCCCAAGTGTATTTCGTATTCTGGCCTTTGAACTTACTATTTCTCTTTATGGAATGTGATTCTTATATTCACTTCTCTTGTTTTCTCAATTGTTTTAACTCTTTCTGTGTATATCATATTTCTGTGTATATATAAGTGTTGGACTACCTACACACTTTCTCCAGAAAGTATAACAGCTTTCATACTTTGTTATACATAATATACATTAAATGAAATAAATATATGTTGAATAAATGGATAAATCAGAATTTAAAAACTGAAACTCCTTGGTTTTCAGTGTTTGTATTTGGGCTTCCTGCTATCTTAAGTCATTTTTACTTCTCTAGTGGGATCTAGTTTGGCTAGCTTTATGGAAGATCTGTAAAATCCAGAGCAAGAGTCTATGCTTTATCCCGATCTATGAAGAACTCTATCCTGAATTGAGTCTCATGCCCATGGATCTAGCCAGGTCATCCTATGACAATTAAAGGTAGAATTATTTAAAACACAATCATATCTTCCTTTTACTCAGGCGTTCAGTTCAGTTCAGTTGCAAACCCATGGACTGCAGCACGCCAGGCTTCCATGTCTATCACCAACTCCTGGAGCTGACTCAAACTCAAGTCCATTGAGTCAGTGATGCCATCCAACCATCTCATCCTCTGTCATTTCCTGCTCCTCCCACCTTCAATCTATCCCAGCATCACGGTCTTTTCCAATGAGTCAGTGCTTCCCATCAGGTGACCGAAGTATTGGAGTTTCAGCTTCAGCATCAGTCCTTCCAATGAATATTCAGGACTGATTTCCTTTAGGATGGACTGGTTGGATCTCCTTGCAGTCCAAGGGACTCTTAAGGGTCTTTTCCAACACGACAGTTCAAAAGCATCATTTCTTCAGCACTCAGCTTTCTTTAAATTCCAACTCTTACATCCATATATGACTACTAGAGAAACTATAGGTTTGACTAGATGGACCTTTGTTGATGATGTCTCTGCTTCCTAATATGCTGTCTAGGTTGGTCATAGCGTTTCTTCCAAGGAGCAAGTGTCTTTTATTCCATGCCTGCAGTCACCATCTGCAGTGATTTTAGAACCCCCCCAAATTAAAATCTGTCACTGTTTCCATTGTTTCCCCATCTATTTTCTATGAAGTGATGGCACTAAATGCCATGATCTTAGTTTTCTGAATGTTAAGTTTTAAGCCAACTTTTCACTCTCCTCTTTTACTTTCATGAAGAATCTCTTTAGTTCTTTGCTTTCTGCTATAAGGGTGGTGTCATCTGCATATCTGAAGTTATTGATATTTCTCCTGGAAATCTTGATTCCAGCTAGTGCTTCATCCAACCCAGCATTTCTCATGATGTATTTTGCATATAAGTTAAATAAGCAGGGTGACAATATACAGCCTTGACATACTCCTTTTCCTATTTGGAAGCAGTCTGTTGTTCCACCTCCAGTTCTAACTGTTGCTTCTGGACCTGCATACAAATTTCTCAGGGGCAGGTCAGGTGGTTTGGTATTCCTATCTCTTGAAGAATTTTCCAGTTTGTTGTGATCCATACAGTCAAAGGCTTTGGCATAGTCAATAAAGCAGAAGTGATGATGTTCTGAAACTCTCTTGCATTTTTGATGATCTCACGAATGTTGGCAATTTGATCTCTGGTTCCTCTGCCTTTTTAAAATCCAGCTTTAACATCTGGTGGCTCTTGGTTCATGTATTGCTGAAGCCTGGCTTGGAGAATTTTGAGCATTACTTTGCTAGTGTGTGAGATGAGTGCAATTGTGCAGTAGTTTGAGCATTCTTTGGCATTTCCTTTCTTTGGGATTGGAATGAAAACTGAACTTTTTCAGTCCTGTGGCCACTGCTGAGGTTTCCCAAATTTTCTGCCATATTGAGTGCAACTCTTTCATAGCATCATATTTTAGGATTTGAAATAGCTCAACTGGGATTCCATCACCTCCACCAGCTTTGTTCGTAGTGATACTTCCTAAGACTCACTTGACTTCACATTTCAGGATGTCTGGCTCTAGGTGAGTGATCACACCATCATGGTTATCTGGGTCAGATGATCTTTTATGTATAGTTCTTCTGTGTATTCTTGCCACCTATTCTTAATATCTTCTGCTTCTGTTAGGTCCATACCATTTCTGTTCTTTATTATACCCATCTTTGCATGAAAAAGAAAGAAATACACAAAGGTAAAATGGTTGTCTGAGGAGGCCTTACAAATAGCTGAGGAAAAAAGAGAAGCTAAAGTCAAAGGAGAAAAGGAAAAATATACCCATTTGAATGCAGAGTTCCAAAGAATAACAAGGAGAGATAAGAAAGCCTTCCTCAGTGAACAATGCAAAGAAATAGAGGAAAACAGTAGAATGGGAAAGACTAACGATCTCTTCAAGAAAATTAAAGATACCAAGGGAACATTTCATGCAAAGATGGACACAATAAAGGACAGAAATGGTATAGACCTAACAGAAGCAGAGGATATTAAGAAGAGATGACAAAAATACACAAAAGAACTATGCGAAAAAGATCTTCATGGCTCTGATCACTCACCTAGAGCCAAACATCCTGGATGTAAAGCCAAGTAGGTTTAGGAAGCATCTCTATGAACAAAGCTAGTGGAGGTGATGGAATTCCAGTTGAGTTATTTCAAATCCTAAAAAATGATGCTGTGGAAGTGCTTCACTCAATATGCCAGCAAATTTGGAAATGTCAGCAGTGGCCGCAGGACTGGAAAAGGTCAGTTTTCATTCCATTCCCAAAGAAAGTGAATGCCAAATAATATTCAAACTACCACACAATTGCACTCATCTCATAGGCTAGCAAAGTAATGCTCAAGATTCTCCAAGCCAGTCTTCAACAATACATGAATTGTAAACTTCCATATGTTCAAACTGGTTTTAGAAAAGGCAGAGGAACCACAGATCAAACTGCCAACATCCATTGGATCATGGATAAATCAAGTGAGCTCCAAAAAAACAAGGCCATGCTCAGTAAATCTTTAATCCAGTTTTCTGTTAATGGGTGGGGCTGTGTTCCCTCCCTGTTGCTTCACCAGAGGCCTAACTTTGGTGAGGGTAATGAGGATAATGGTGACCTCCTTCAAAAGGTCCCATGCACACATTGCTGCCCTCAGTGCCCACATCAGGCCACCGCCGACTCACATTTCCCCTGGAGATGCCGGGACCCCCACGGGCAAGTCTAGGTCAGTCTCCTGTGGGGTCCCTGCTCCTCTCTCCTGGGTCCCGGTGCACAAGGCTCTGTCTGTTGCCTCCCAGGGTCTGTTTCCCAGTCCTGTGTAAGTTCTGGCAGCTCTGGTGGGTCAGTGGCGACCTCCTCCAAGAGGGCTTGTGCCAGACCCAGGTCTGCTGCACCCAGAGCCCCCGCCCCTGCAGCAGGCCACTGCTGACCCAGACCTCTGCAGGAGACGCTCAGACACAGTGGGGTCTCCAGGTCCTACAAGGTTTATTTGAGCCCCCTGAGCAACTCTGGTGGGTATGTGGTTTGATTCTAAATGTGATCTCACTCCTCCTACCATCTTGCTGGGGCTTCTCCTTTGCCCTTGGACATGGGGCATCTTTTTGGGGAGATTCAACATTTTCCTATCAAGGGTTGTTTAGCAGCAAGCTATAATTTTGGAGTTGTTGCAGGAGAAGAAGTAATATATAAACACATTAATGGAGGGATGGCATTTTTTTCTTAAATACTGTTTCTCACTCCATCAATGGCCTATTTCACATCTACTTCTCTATGTGGATTTGACTTTAAAGTTTATGAATGTCAACATCTTGGTCTAAATTGTTTAACTACTGCTCTAGACATTTAGAATATAATGAAAAAAAATCAATCAATCAATCATTGCTGAAAGAACTTATTGCTGTAAAATAAGTGAATTGCAAAATTAGGGTACAAAATAACTGCAGCATTATCTTATATTTTTAATTTTGTTCTAATAGCTTCTATCAAAATATAATAAGATTTTTGGCAAAGCACCATTTTTATTCTGTAAAAATTAATTCTAGATTTAAAAGTCATATATGCTTGAATTTTTTGAACTACTATAATGCATGGTCTCTGTACTACCTGACAAAATAGAAAAAAATTAAAAGTAGAATGGTGCCAGTACCTGATTAAATTGCGTACACCAGTTATTGAGAAATCATTAAATAGTAATATTGAATTGGCTTTCTACTTGGAAAAAAATAAGTATTTATAAAATAAATTTCAGATGGATCAAAACTATATTTTTAAGAGTTTAGAATAAACTACAGGGAAATGATTTTACAGTTCATGGAACAGCAGCTTTTCTAGGCCAACATTTAAATATCAAGTCATAAAAATGTGATAAAAATCAAAACACTGAAAACTGTACCTGTTATTCATATGTTTATAACCAACAAGTTCAAACTGTAGTGTTATATAAAAATGCAAGCACTTATTATTCCTCAAGATTGTGTGGTTCTCTCATAGTTCTGCTGATCTGAGCCAGGTTAGACTTGCACACCCCTGGTAACATCGTGGATGGTCTGGCCCTTTCCCTTGTCAAGTCACAGGGTGACTGTTGGCTGAAGGGACAAGGATAACTGGACCGCTTGTCTCACCGCACCCATTAGGGTAGTCGAGGCTGGTTCACAGAAAGTGGTGGCAGGTCTCTAGAATAATGCCCTTCAGTGTGGGGGGCTTCTCTAGGCTCAGGGTCAAACCAGCACACCGTCTTCTCTATTCAGCTCTGTATATCAAAGTAAGTTAGGCAGTGAACCCAAACTTAAACAAAAGAACATATATTGTTTTTGTTATTGGAGAAACTTCGAGTCAGATCACAGTGCATGTGAGCAGACAAAGCGGTGAGGATTGGAGCCATTTTTTGTCAGCAATTTGTTACAATAGCACGTTCATCTTTACGCCAAACAAAAGATTCATATCTCTAATACAAACTGAATTCCCAAAGAAGAGAAAGTAATATATTGTAATGAGGAGAATAGAAGCAGGCAAATTTATAGAAGAGTAGATATAAGTGAATAATAATTTGAACATTTTTCAAAATTATTAAAAGCTGGAGAAATGCAAATTGAGGAATAATAAGCTTAACTTTGAAATGGGCAAAAACAAACAATCTAGCAAATGAAAGCCCAATAATCATGAGAAAGTTGAAAAAGCAGGGATTGTATACAGTGGGAATGTAAACAAGTAAAAAAAACTCAATTTTGAAAAAAAATTTATATGCCTTAAAAGGCAAAATAGTATTGTTTTCTAAGAGTCCTTCTTTTGTATATTTATTCATAGACATTATCCATAAAGAAAAAATATAGTCAAATTGAATATTATAAAAGGAAAAACTCCAGTTCGTCAAATAATATAACTAAGAGAGTATATAATGATTCATCTATAAGATATTTGTCTTTCTCTATAAAGCAGAAACTAGCACAACATTGTAAATCAACTAAATTCCAATAAATTTAATTAAATAAAGAGAATTTATAATAAAAGTTATGAAGTCACATAATGGGAGAATATTTGCACCAAAATGAACAAAAGTATCTCATGTCTGAATAATATCTTTGAAAATATCTAAAATCAATAATATCCAAATAGAATAAAAAATGAAAGCCTTAAATAGTCATGTAAAAACATTAGATGTCCTAATGTGATAGTCATCGTTATTCTCATTAAGAATATTGCATTAAGAAAATGAAAATTGAAAGCATCAATATAATACCAAAATGTTTACCATGTTTAATGGCTAAGAGAGAAAGAAAGGAAGGAATGGAGATAGAGATTAATAGGTGTTGGATAGAATGTAGAACAACAGGAATTCTCATATACTGCTGTGTATAATATATATTTGTTTAATCACTTGTAAAACAGAAGTTCTCTACTATACTTAGAAACATGTATCCCCCAAACTTATCAATTCTATTCCTAAGTGAAAGTGTTAGTTGCTCAGTCATTTCTTACTCTTTGGGACCTCATGGACTGTAGCCCACAGGGCTCCTATGTCCATGGGATTCTCCAGGCAAGAATAGCAATCCACGCAAGAATATGCATAGCCATTTACTTCTCCAGGGGATCTTCCCAACCCATGGATTAACCAGGTCTCCTGCACTGCAGGCATATTCTTTACCACCAGGGAAGCCCAATTTTAAGTACATACTAAAAAATTGCATAGAACTACAACTAAGAAAAAATTTCAATAAGGTGCATAAAAGCATTATTCTAGCAGACACAAACTGGAATCAACTTGTTTCATAACTAGAAAATGCTTAAAGAATATGTAGTGTCCTCCTAAAATAGAATATCATACATAACTTAAAAATTGGGGAAAATATAATAACAAAAAATGGTTAAAATGACACATACTCTAAAATGTATTTTCAAAAAAGAGAGAGAGAAAAATAGGTAAATAGACTTCTTTCAGAGCAAACTTGTATGTCAAAATCATTAGAAAAAGGATAAAACCAGCAACAATGCAAATTAAGATCAGGAGTATTCTTGCCAAAGAGATAAATAATGAAAGAAAATATGACAGAGTCTTTAGTGTTGTTACAGATGTTCTTTTGTGATATGTAAGATATATCTGCTTTTATTTTTGGTCCATTCTTATGAATACATATTATTTTTACGTTATAAGGATTATGAAATTCACCTTGAAATTTTATTTTCTGAAAATA
>ML661888.1:9322416-9355115 GCA_007570785.1 Antilocapra americana | reverse complement strand
AAAATAGCATCTTTGGTTCTTAAGGTTCTTGTCTACTAAAATCTTATGATAATGTCCCTTACTGTTCTGAAGGCATATACATTCGGTGTGCTCATTTTATACAAAAGGAAATTGAGCTTCAGTTTTACTATGTGATTTCATTTAGAATACACAGGGCCTGGTCAATAGGGACGAGAAAAGAATAAAGCCCTTTACCTCAGAGTCAGTGTTCTTACTAACACACGAGTTCTCCGTAATGCAGCTATACCCAAACAGTGGTATCTTCTGCATGTTAACACTTTTGATGCCCCCATAAACTCTTGAGTTACAATTAACCTCTTCATGCTTTCTAGAGATTTTGATAAATAAACATGTTCATTTGGAAAAGTGTAGACTTCAAAGATTTGGTACTATATAGCAAAGTGACATCTAATGCAATAAGAAAGCTTTGATGAATAAGAAAAAATAAATTTTTGGCAGCTCTGGGAATAAATATGAAAGTATCACATTTCTAGAAGAAATCATTTTGGGCAGAACACACATTTCAATAAATGTAATGGACTTCATTGGACAACATTGTAAATTATTTAAGGGTGTATATTTTCCTTTTCACTAGGAGGGAAATTTGGTAATTGCAAAAGAAAATTTGAAACCATGTTACTTTGAATAATATATTGAATAGGTCCACTGGAAATAAAGGTAATATTGACAAGGATAATACTTCCTAAAGTGATAGAATTGGCAAAGTATCTATCTACCAAACATTTAAGGAAGAATTGACACTGATTCTTCTGAAACGTTTACAAAAATAGGTGGGGAGGACATCCTTTCAAACTCATTTTACAAGGTCAACATTGTCCAGATACCAAAACCAACCAAGAGTACTACATTAAAAGAACATTACAGGTGAAAATCCTTAGTAAACATAAATGCAGATACCAAAATATTAGCAAACCAAATTCAGCAGTACATTTGAAACAAATTATACACCATGCTCTAGTGGGATTTATCCAGGGATGCAAGTATGGCTTTATATGTGCATCGGTGTGATGCACAACACTAATATAATGGAGGGTAAAAATAACATGATCGGGACTTCCCTGATGGTTCAGTGGTTAAGCAGCTGTCCTGTGATGCAAGAGACTCAGGCTTGCTGTCCAGCCTGGGCACTAAGATCCCACATGCCACGGGGTGACAAAGCCCACGCGGCAAGGAAAGAATCCACATGATACAGAGAGGATCTCACATGCTCTAACTGAGATCAGATGCAGACAAACAAACAAACAAAACCCAAATATTTTCAAAAGTAATATGGTTATCTCAATAGATGTTGGGAAACCTTCTGAAAATTTTCAACTTTCATTCATGATTTAAAAAAAAAAGCAAACCTCTATAGCATAAGGATCTCAGCACAATATTCTGTAACAATCTAAATGAGAAGCCAACTTGAAAACGCACAGCTACAAGTATATGTAGCTATACAACATATACATTCAAGCATATGTGGCTATATTACATGTACTGTTGTTTTACTCTGTTTCTTTGCAGTGATCACCGAGGAAGGCTTTCTTATCTCTCCTTGCTATTCTATGCAACTCCGCATTCAGATGGGTATATCTTTCCTTTTCTCCTTTGCCTTTCACTTTTCTTCTTTTCTCAGCCATTTGTAAGGCCTCCTCAGATGACCATTTTGGCTTTCTGCATTTCTTTTTCTTGGGGAAGCTTTTGATCACTGCCACCTGAAGAGCCTCTTGATGAGGATGAAAGAGAAGAGTGAAAAATTGACTTAAAGCTCAACATTCAAAAAAAGAAGATCACGGCATCCAGTCCCATCACTTCATGGCAAATTGATGGGGAAACAATGACAGACTTTATTTTCTTGGGCTCCAAAATCACTACAGATGGTGACTGCAGCCATAAAATTAAAATGCACTTGTTCCTTGGAAGAAAAGCTATGGCAAATCTAGACAGTCTGTTTAAAAGCAGAGAAATCATTTTGCCAAAAAGGTCCATCTAGTCAAAGCTATGGTTTTTCCAGTAGACATGTATGGATGTGAGAGTAGGACAACAAAGAAAGCTGAGCATCAAAGAATGGATGCTTTTGAATTATTGTGTTGGAGAAGACTCTTGAGAGTCCCTTGAACTGCAAGGAGAGCCAACCAGTCCATCCTAAAGGAGATCAGTCCTGGATATTCACTGGAAGGACTGATGCTGAAGCTCCAATACTCTGGCTACCTGATGTAAACAACTGACTCATCAGAAAAGACCCAGATGCTGGGAAAGACTGAGAAGGGGACAAGAGACGATGAGATGATTAACTCGCATCATCAAGTTGATGCACATCAACTTTGAACATCTCTGGGAGATGTTGAAGGACAGGGAAGCTGGTGTGCTGCAGTCCACAGGGTCTCAAAAAGTTGGACATGACTGAGCAACTGAACAACAACAGCAACAAGCATACATGTAACAATCACTTTTCTTACCTCTGAAACTAACACATTTTTAATAAACTAAACTCCATTATATAATTACTGTAGAGGGAACATGCTTCAGTATAATGAAATCCTTATGTGAAAAGTCCACAGATAATATAGAAATAGTAAAATCTGAAAGCACTTTCTCTAAGGAAAGAATGCTACCTTTCAACATTTGTATTTAACATAGTACTGAAAACCCTAGCTAGAGCATTAGGCATGAAAAATAGACAAATAAATAAATCGGTTCAGTCACTTAGTTGTGTCCGACTCCTTGTGACCCCATGAATTGCAGCACGCCAGGCATCCCTGTCCATCACCAGCTCCTGGAGTCCACCCAAACCCATGTCCATTGAGTCGGTGATGGCATCCAGCCATCTCATCCTTTGTAGTCCCCTTCTTCTCCTGCCCTCAATCCTTCCCAGCATCAGGGTCTTTACCAATGAGTCGGCTCTTTGCATGAGGTGGCCAAAGTACTGGAGTTTCAGCTTTAGCATCAGTCCTTCCAATGAACACCCAGGACTGATCTCCTTTAGGATGGACTGGTTGGATCTCCTTGCAGTCCAAGAGATTCTCAAGAGTCTTCTCCCACACCACAGTTCAAAAGCATCAATTCTTCTGTGTTCAGCTTTCTTTATAGTCCAACTCTCACATCCATACGTGACCACTGGAAAAACCAGAGCTTTGACTAGACAGACCTTTATTGACAAAGTAATGTCTCTGCTTTTCAATATGCTGTCTAGGTTGGTCATAACTTTCCTCCCAAGGAGTCAGCATGTTTTAATTTCATGGCTGCAATCACCATCTGCAGTGCTTTTAAATGTGTTGTCTAGATTTGTCATAGCTACTCTTCCAAGGAGCAAGAGTCCTTTAATTTTGCAGCTTCAATCACATCCACACTGATTTTGGAGTACATGTAAATGAAATCTGACATAGTTTCAAATTCTTCCCTATTTGCCAAGAAATGATAGGTAAGAACACCATGATCTTTGTTTTCTGAATGTTGAGTTTTAAGCCAGCTTTTTCATTTTTATCTTTCACCCTCATCAAGAGTCTATTTAGTTTCTCTTCACTTTCTGCAGAAAAGTGGCATCATCTGCATATCTGAAGTTGCTGATATTTCTCCTGACAATTTTGATTCCAGTTTGTGAGTCATCCGGACCAGCATTTCATAGATGTACTCTGCATATAGGTTAAATAAGCTGGGCCACACCATGCAACGTTCATGTACCCCTTCCCTTTCCCAATTTTGAACCAGTATGCCATCCCATGTCCAGCTCTAACTGTTGTTTCTTGTCCTGCTTAAAGGTTTCTCAGCAGGCAGGTAATGTGGTCTGGTATTCTCATCTCTTTAAGAATATCCCACAGTCTGTTGTGATCCACACAATCAATGGCTTTTCAGTAGTCATTGAAGCAAAAGTAGGTGTTTTTTGGAATTGCCTTGCTTCTTCTATGACCCAGTGTATGTTGGCAATTCAATATCTGGTTTATCTGGATTTTCTAAATCCAGCTTGTATATCTGGAAGTTCTTGGCTCACATATTATTGAAGTCTTCCTTGAAGAATTTTGAGCAAACAGAAAAAAAATATATAAAAGGCACTAAATTGGAAGAATAAATTTATCTCTTCAGAGGACACCATCTTGTGTGTAGAAAACCCTGAATATACCACAAACAAACAAAAAAAGTTAGAAGTAATAAATGCATATTTTCATCAAAGGGCTTCCCTGGTGGCTCAGATCATAAATAATCTGTGATGTGGGAGATCCAGATTTGATCTCTGGTTTGGCAAGATCTCCTGGAGAAAGACATGGTTATCCATTTCAGTATTCTTTCCTGGAGAATTCCATGGAGAGAAGAGCCTGGCAGGTTACAGTCCATAGGGTTGCAAAGAGTCCGACATGACTGAGTGAGCCATTCACATCAAAAACAATCAACCTGAAAGCAAAATAATGAAATTTTAAATTTATAAAAAGAAGAAAAGGCTTAGGAATAAATTCAATCAAGGCGGTAAAAGATCTTACACTGGGAACCATGAAAAATTGATGAAAGCAATAGGAGATGCAAATAGTCGGGAAGATGGATTGCCCATGTTCATGGGCTGGAAGAAGCAGTACTGGTAAAGTATCTATACTACCTAAAGTGGTAAACAAATCGATCATTTCTCTATCAAAACTTACAATTACATTTTTTAAAAAGTAGAACAAATAATCCCAAAGTTTATATGAAACTACAAGAGAGCTTTAATGACCCCGTGATCTAGGGAAAGAAGAATGGAGACTGATATTATACATCTCAAGTCTCAACTTCAAATTATATTACAAAGTAACAACAATCAAAATAGTATGCTACTGACATAAAAGCAGATATGTAAACTAAAGAAACAAAATAGGAATCCCAGAAGTAAACTAAAGCGTATAACAGTCTCTTAGTTTTCAACAATGGTGGCAAGAATACACAACAGGAGAAGGATCAGCATCTCCAATAATTTTACAAAGACGTGTCTCCTAGTTTCCTTGCTTTTTCTTTTCTTTCCTACAAGTTCTTCCCTCCCTTTCCATATTTTGTACCGAGTAGTATATGTTTTCTTACAATGATAATCACAAAGTTAAAGGTTTTCAGAAGTGGCCCTTCTTTTCATTATATGTAAGATAATAATGTTTAAATTCTTTATTTGATATGAAAGGATATTGATCATCTGGCCTCTTACTGTATCTCCATACCACTCACAACACCTATTTTTTTAGAATGATCAATTGTTCAGTCAAACTGAAATACCTGAGTTGTCAGAAATCTTCTATAGTTACATATTCCTTTGCCTGCTAGTTCATATCTGCTCTGTCTTAAAATCACCTTTCTTAGTCCACCATCATTTACCACAGTGAACTCCTGTTTGGATATCAGGCCTCAGTCTGTAAGCTATATATTCTGGAATTCTTTCCTTTCCCTGTCAGGCAAACCTAGGTTTATCCTACTTTGCATTCTGTGTAGTAGGACTAGGTGAGATATCATTTCATGGTTGAATTTTCAACACATACACAAATTATATTTTCAAAAATATTTTTAAACTGATGATAAAAATTAAAAATTATTATCTTATATTATGTCTAGAATCACATGTTATTTATTTTGTCACATCTTAGAACGAGGAAACATGTAAAATTTAACATGAATTTATAATGACCTTAATCTGACCCAGATGCATATATATAATTTGACATGTCCAGTATTATATTTTCTCATACATATTATTTCTTGTTGTTGTGGAAAAAAAATTACATTTTTACTTTAAATATAAGTTTTAGAAATGACAAAGTAAATTTTAATACTTGTCATGATTCAGTTAATATGTAAATATAAAAAAATACTAAGAAAAAATGTTTAATTAGGAAAATGCAATCAGTCTTCATGTACCAAAAATAATTAGCACAGCAGGTTGCTGTTCAGCTGTTGATTAAAATTATATATAAATATATTTATAATAATTGTTTTTGCTACTGTGTTACATTGTGAAATAAAATGAGAGGGGATACTTTTGAGTTTTAAAGGCTCCTTTATGCAATAAGGGCTAAAACCTAGCATTCAAAGATGTCTAGTTAGTGCAAGTCAATGAGAGGAAAAGCAGAACAAATTTCTTGGCTTATTGAATAACTTTTCAGTGAAGTAAATGTCAAATATAAACATTTCTGGAAAATTATGACATTTTAACAGTAGCTTCTCTCAAACTGGCACAAAAGTACCTAGAACAATAGAGGGATCATAAAATTAATAAAAATAGGTATAATAGATAAAGCGTCTAGATTTTAAAAGGAGGTAGCAGAAATAGAATGTCCATTAACTGCAAAAATATTTGTACTACATTAAAATATCAAAGCACAGGTTAATGTGTTTTACACTATGAAAAAATTATGAAAAGTAGTAGCAAATTTGTCTGTACATTTCTGAATCTCTGACCTCTACTTGAGACCAATCATTTCTAAAAACTAAAGATATCTATATGCACAAATTTTCCATGTGAGCCATGCTTTAGATGTTGCCAAAGAATGTTTTCTAAATGTCTTTCTATATTAATACAGAATTACTATTAGAAAGAAGACAGAGAGTTTTGGGAGGAGAAAGAAGTCTCCTCCCAGATAGAGGATTATTATCCCAAATGGAGGATTATTCTATATATATATATTGGGAAACATAATAAGAATAAATAAAACTTTGGATTCTGAATTGAAAGTGGAAAAAATAAGTTATACCAGCAATGTTTCCTGGGAACCAGAAGAATGACAGGATGAAGGAAACTGAAAGGGATAAACATGCGGGAAGCTTAGAGATGAGCTGAGAAACTTAAAAATCGAAATGAAACTTATTTCATAAAACATGGGCCCAAGCCCAATGCACACAGCTACAAATGTGTTTATACTCAAAAATATGTCGGATCAAAGAAAAAAGGGAGTTAAATGAGTTTTGCTTTGTCGAAAAATAATCACATGAACAATTTATTTGAATGTTTTATTTAGTCCTTACACATACACAAATGTACAAAATAGCTATTACTAGACTCTCTTAGCAGTGTAAGATATTAAAGCTTTCTAAAGACACGTGAGCTTATTAAAGCCACAAGAGGCAGCAATTTAGTATCAAAATTCTCTGAAAAATAATTCATCCGCTTATACATTCGATCAGTATGTTTTTAAAATATGCTTTAAATATAAAATTTCCAAAATATTGACTGAGCATGCATGCCCATGTTTCAAACTGTTTAATTGATTTACATACATTAAGATGAGGTTTGGTAGCTGCATGAGCAGTCAGAGGGCACACGTGAGACGTGACCCACTCCTGAGTTAAAAGCTTTAAAGCATCGCAAGAGACACGACCGTAACAACTGGGGGTCCGGACAGCCTCAGAGAGCGACCGAGCGAGGAGAACAGACGGCTTCAGGTGGGCCAAGGCCTGCGGCCAAGACGTGCCCACGTTACCAGATGTGTTATTCACGGTATTTATGGTATGATATTATGATGTTCATCAAATGCAGAAACCAGAGAGGTAATCTTAGAGCTGGGTGACCCAGTGGAGACAAAGCTAACCTATAATCAGTATGATATCTCCAGCACGAGGCGTGCATGTTGACATTATGAACCCCCCTGTGATATACTGAGATAGGCAAAATACAGCTGTTTGTGGTATTCCCATCTGAAATGTACAGCTTTCTTATCCCAATCATGGGAAAGTATTAGACAAATTCAAGTTGAGAACACTTTAGAAATAACTTAGTGTGCCTGCTCAGTTTCAGGATCACAGCAGACAAGGAAAGACTAAGGAAATGCTACGATCTGGAAAAGATCAAGGAGAAATCATAATGAAATGCAATGTGAAATCCCTAGTAGACACTTGGAACAGAAAGATATGAGTAGGAAAAATAGTAAAGCTAGAATGGGTCATAAAATTTAGTCAATAATGAAAGTGAAAGTGGAGTCGCTCAGTCGTGTCCGACTCTCTGCGACCCCGTGGGCTGCAGCCCACCAGGCTCCTCCGTCCGTGGGGTTCTCCAGGCAAGAGTACTGGAGTGGGGTGCCATTGCCTTCTCCAGGAGATCTTCCCAACCCAGGGATTGAACTTGGGTCTCCCACATTGCGGGCAGACGTTTTACCACCTGAGCCACCAGGGAAGCTTGAAATGCAGTGATATTGTACTAATATTACTTCTTGTTCTTGACTTACTTAAAAAACTCATCCCTATTATGAGAAAATGATGAGAAATACATGGAAACTAAGTTTGCTATTTATGCCATGTTGTAAAAAATTAGTTCAAAATTAAATGTTTTGGAAAAATTATATATTGTTTTCATGTGTACATTAACACATCTAAATTAGGCTATGATATCTGGGACCTGAAAGATTTTATCTTCCCTACATTGGCTTCTGCTCTGCATTTAATGTTGATTCTAATTTAACTTCTAACTTCATCACAATTCATTATTTCCAGTACCTTTTCTCTTATCAGAGCATGACTGCATTTATAAAATAACCACTTTAGACTTACTTATACACATCCACATTGCATGTTAAAATGTCACTTCTCTTCTAATGAAAGAAACTATTAAAATATTAATGATATATTAAAACATGCAAAAACTTCAAGAAATAATTTTTAAAAGTTTAGTTTCCAAATAATCAACCAATTAAGTTAACAATCTCAATTGTGTTGTTATAATCTGATTAGTTTTGACATGGAGCTCTTGGTATTCTGGAGATCTGAGAACTATACATAATATAACTTTCAATGAAAATGCCTAACTAAAGTGTTTAATTTGTGATCATTTAAATTAGCTGTTTGTCTCAGTTAAAATATGCATGTTGAGTGTATCTTTTGAGAATTACAAGCATTGTTCTATTTTATGCTTAAGTACATTTAAGCTTTAAATAAGTTCATTTTCTGCAAATATACTTACAAGATAGTTTTTCCTGATATGAATATTAAACTTACAAATACATGTGGTGAGTTCATGAAGGTCAAACCATTATTAAATTGTGTTTAGGTTTTAAAAATATATGCTATTCATGTTCATGAACACCTTCATGTAAACTGATGATATTACTAGTGAGAAAGTGTGTAGGAAAGAGACAGCTTTACATAAAATGCAAAATTATACAACTTCTGCAAGATAACATAGGAAAAAACTTAGATGAGCTGGGAATGATGATGACTTTAGATACAATATTAAAGGCATGATCCATGAAAGAAATAATAGACTTCATAAACATGAAGTAGTTCTGATTCCTGAAATGGGAGAATCCCACATTGTCTCCCATACAATGTTGGGAGAATGAGACCAGCCCCAGAGTAAGAGAAAATACTTGCAAAATATACATCTGATACAGAACTATTCCCCGAAATATACAAAAAAAAAAGCAGTTAAAATTCAAGAAGAAGAAAACAGACTACCTTATTAAGAAATGGACCTAAGACCTTAACAGTCATCTCAGGAGACAAGCTATGAAAATGAAAAGTAAGCAAATGAATAGATGTTTCACATCATTTATCATAAGGGAAATGTGCATTAAAATGATAACAAGATGCCACTACACACCTAGTAGGGCGGGAATCCAGATCACTGACAGTGCCAGATCTGGGGAGGACGTGGAACAACATGAACTCCCACTCACCGCTGGTGGGAATGCAGAAATGGCACGGACAGGCACGTTGGGAAACAGTTCTGTGGTTTCCCACAAAAGTAAACATACTACATGGTGCATCAATGGTTCTCCTTGATATTTATCCAGAGCATTTGAAAATTGAGGTCCACACAAAAACCTGCACAACAATTTCATAGCAGCTTTATTCAAGTTTGCCAAAACTCAGAAGCAACCAAGATACCCTTCAGTAGCTAAAGAGATTACTGAGAGTGATACATCCAATCAGTTGAATATTAGTAGGTGCTGAAGAGAGATAAGCTATCAAGCCCTGAGAAGGCCTGGAGAAAACTTTAAATGCATATCACTAGGGGAAAGAAAAATGAATCTGCAGATGCTGCATACGGTGGAATGCCAGCTCTATAACATTTTAGAAAAGTCACAGCAATAGAGGCAGGAAATGATGAGTGCTTGCAAGGAGTTGGTGGGTGGGGCGGAGAGAAAAGGGCAGGGCTCAAGGGGCTTGGGGGAAAGTTAAAATATTCCGCATGATACCCTAGCGATTGAGAATATGTGTCATTATACATTTTTCCCAAATCCATAGAATGTACAATACCAAGAGTGAACTCTTATGTAAATTATGGATTTTGAGTGGTTAGTGTGTGTCAGTACAAGTTCAACGACTGTCATTAGTACCCCACTCTGGTGGGGTGTTGATAACTGGGGGACAGCGAGTGTGTGGGGGAAAGGGAGGATACAGGAAATCTCTATTTTCCCGTGAAACTAAAACTGCTCTACAATTTTTTCTTAAACAGATAGTCTTGTGTCTTTTTAAATATAAATCTTCAGTTACATATTTAAACGTCTTTTAAGCATACATATAAAATAGCAAAGCCTTTTATAAAAGATTGACATTCAGTCTTTTGAAATTTAATATTACACCCACAGACTGATGTTTGCCAAGAAGCAAAAAATGCAGAGACTACTAAAACCCTTTTTGGAATATCTGAAATGAGTTCACATATCATTCTGTTTAAGTTTTGGGGATTTCAATTTACATTAGAAATTCAGGAACTCAGTGCATTAAAGATCACTTAATGCATTTTAATCGCTACAGGATTAATTAGAATCAATAGTTTAGCAGTGATTAAGGCTTACTACTTATTGCAAGTGTTAAACAGTCTAGTAGCAGTGAATCTTACCCGAAAATTTAAGATAATTAATCAGATGAATCAGAATACTGAGTAAGGAGAAGTCTATGTTCCACAATTTTCCTTAGTAAAAGCATATATCCAAAACACACCCTGAAAGTGAAAGTGTTAGTCTCTCCAGGTGCCTAGCTCTTGGGGACCCATGGACTGTAGGTCGCCAAGTTCCTCTGTCCATGTCATTCTCCAGGCAAGAATACTGGAGTGGGAGGCCATTCCCTTCTCCAGGGAATCTTCTTGACCCAGGGAACGACTGGGTCTCCTGCATCACAAGAAGATTCTTTACCATCTGAGTCACAAGGAAAATCCTCAGTGCACCTTAAATCAGTGCTTTAGACAACAAATTCTGTATGGTGGATTTTAATATAGTAATAAGTAATATTTTAAATGTTTTTATTTATTTAAAATTTTGAAATATAATAAAAGACTCACCACTGACTTTTTAAAGTCTTTAAATGTTAAATTACTTAGATTTTAATAATTTAAACTGTGGCTATTTCCATATTCTGCTATGTTGTGATCTCTGCTACATATCCTTTTCTTGCTTTATTAAACTTGCGTTTTAACAAAATAATCTCAGGTTTTCCAATATCTGTTTTAGCTTATCAAATTTTGGCTTTTTACTTAACTCATTTTAGGACAACTTCCTAAACTGAATTTCTGTTCACAGAAAGAAGATAGAAGCTATGCATATGGGGCAAAGGAACTACCACTTATGTTATAAAGAAAATTACTCGTGTCAAAATCTTTACCCTTAAAAATAGTCCAGTATAATGCTGATTTTCTTCACATGCCCGAGATGAGTTTGGTCCAGGAACGTCGTCTTCTTGTATACAAAATGAAATCCAGACACACTAAAAAAGTGAATTCCTTCACTACAATCATTGCTCAGTTGTCAGTAGCTCAAAGATGCTTAAAACAACACTTCATTGTCCACTGAGGCAGTCCAGCGTTTAATGGGAGCACCATTAACAGAGCTCCTGCCACTGGGACACATACAACACGCCGTGAGAAAATTCTTCTCACTCTTTGGAGTCCTCAGTTGTGCTTGCCAGTGGGTGACACTCTGAGCTGACAAATTCCTGTCAGAATTTAAAAATAAATCAGCTCTGACTAGGTCATTGCTCTTTTTACCTTGGGGCTAACCTCTTCAGTCCTTGAGAAGCTAACCTTATAAAAGACAGTACTTGTGTTCATATTTTTTTTTTGAAAGGACTATTTAAAATATCTGCTTCTCATTGGTTAAATCTCACTGAGCATCCACAAGACCATATTCTCATTTAGGGATGAAAATGACATTGAGAAGTGCCTAGGCACTCCTGTACAAGATTTGAGAGAAAATACAGATGAGCTATCCAAGAGAAGCAAAGATAGTAAACCTAATCCTAGATCGTGTATATGCAAACTGAAAGAACAGGATGCCTGCCCTGACTCTCCTTCTAGTAAAGGTAACTGAGAAAGGAGAGGGATTTCCTCACAGCGAGTGTGAGGTCACTCTTTTAAGGAAGTTCAGTCGCTCAGTCGTGTCCAACTCTTTGCGACCCCATGGGGTGCAATTCATTTTTTAAAAATTATAAGATTCATTTGGAATAGTGAATAGAGAGGAGTGCTAGTTTATTTTCTGAAAATAAAGAGAGGGTACTGAGATTAGGGACCTTAGCAAAGAGACTGTCTTGTCAATAGCAACACAATATGACTATTCATCATCATGTATCTAGAAAAATTACAGGCTGTGAGGAACGTCTTTCACGCTGGTGTGTACTAGAGAGTGGAAGAGGGGAATGAGCAGGGAAGAACAGTCATGCAAGATCAAATAGTAGTCGCACTGCAGTCTCTCCTTACTAACAGTCTTTAATAAAATGATTATGTATGAGACTGGAGTCAATAAAGGCAAAGTAGTAAGAGCAATTAATAGGAGAAATTTAATACAAAGAATTATTAAACTATAATAAGAAAGTAACTCTATACAAGTAAAGAGAATGCAAGAGGCTGCCCTAGAGCTGGCAGAGAGTCCCAAAGAAAATCAAACTTGGAAGGGAAGGCTTCTTCCCCAGAGCTTAGACTCATGCCCCATTTGAGAAGGTGTAGATCCCCATTCTGTACCACGGAGATACTGGGAAAGCCCACCCACAAGACTGACAAACCACATATCATTTCAGGAGCCAGAATCTAGTTCATCACAGTGACAGAGGCTCTGAAATGTACTTTTGGAGCTGAGAGGCAATGGCTCCATAACTGGACAGTCTCCTCTTTGGATACTCGGTTTTCTACAGATTTGAACTCCCATCTATAACAAGATTCAAAAATTTCTCTCCTACAATCAACTAGTTGTAAAGAGGGCATAGACATGGATAGTGGAAGATAAGGCAATGAAAATAGAATTGTCAGGTAAGAAGTCTCAGCTACTTTCTTATAGATTTGCTTCTTCCTCCTGGACATGCCCAAGCATGCTCTCTTATATACCATTTTCCTCTGCTGATTGATTGCAGCTGTGCTAACTCAACCTTATGCCTAGGCAGGTCAGACAGCACCACGTCCAAGATGGGAAGCTGCACGATCACTTGATGGGTAAGGGTCAGACTTTACATACTTACCAAGGCCCGGTATCAAACAGAAGATTTTTGCGAAATAGTGGTTATAGAAAGAAGAGGGCATAGATTTGTTTCCAACTTATATAGGACTGCACTATGACCCTCCTGCTTGGTGCTCGCCAGACTGCAAATTGGTTGACTGTATATGGGTCGAAGTAATACTCTCAAATGTTATAAAAACTCAAAATTTAAGAGGTCCATTAAGCATTTGCTTTGTTTTTACTGAATAGATGGTACAAACTGAAGCAACTGCGTTTTGCTTTGAATGTGTGCTCTCGTTCGTGTCCAAATCTGTGACCCCATGGACTGTAGCCCGCCAGGATCCTTGTCCGTCGAATTTTACAGGCGGGAATACTGGAGCATGTTGCCATTTCCTCCTTCAGAGGATTTTCCAAACCCTGGGATCCAACCCATGTCTCTTGCTTCTCCTGCATTAACAGGCGGATCCTTTACCACAGGGCTTCCCTGGTGGCTCAGCGGGTAAAGAATCTGCCTGCAATGTGGGAGACCTGGGTCTGACCCCTGGGTTGTAAAATCCCCTGGAGAAGGGAAAAGCTACCCACTCCAGTATTCTGGCCTGGAGAATTCCATGGCCTCCTGTATAGTCCATGGGGTCTCAAAGAGTCGGACATGACTTGAGCGACTTTCACTTCACATGGGAAGCCCCTTTGTTTTGAGGCGGGTATTTAATTAATCCCCAATATCATGAAGCCCTTAGAAGTTTCCCTGATACAGTGGCCCCTGGATTCTTCTGTTATTCATCTTCCATCCTATAGTTTCCAAATTTGTCACTAAGGTCAAAAAGTATATACTTTATGCATTTCTAGCTCATCATGTCTAAATCATCTCAATGTCCTCAGTATAGAGGACCAGTGTGATGCTTTGTTGATACCAAAATGACTAAGATCTTTGGGGACTATATTGTACTAGAAAGCAGAAGACTTTATGTTGTCTTAAGGCAACAATCTGGAGTTATATTGTGGTACTTGTGAGTTAAAGAACTTCAGGTTGTCTTTGCAAGTTGGTATGCCAAAAAAAAAAAAAAGACACTAGCAAGGCAAATGGCTGGGTAGCAAGGACCAGGGTCGCACTGGTTCCCTCCAGTAAAGAGACTATATCCTGGACAGGAGCTGCAATGCAGGTCATCACCCCTAATGTTCTTGAGGGTCCGCACTAACTTCCAAGATCCAGCTGACTTGAGCAGAAGTCAAACTGATGGGTCAAATAGAGTAGCGATGGATATTAACATACTTTTCCTTTTCTGTCTTTGATGTGGACTTTATCTCTGTGATCTTACTCCTGGTTTACTTTATTCACACATGGAGGATTTCAAGGGCTTTCACTTAGCCTGCAGAAGCCAATGTGAGGATTCTTTGGATTACTAAGTATATCTATTTCAAATACAGTTTCAGAAACTTGGGGGAAATGTAAAGTGAAACTATGGACCAGCTATGGTTAGATACCTAGGTAGGTGTCATCAGAGCACCCTAAATTTCAACTTGGTGGACCTCTGTGAACCCTGGGCCCTCAAGGATTAGTGTTCATTCTGACTCAGGGTCTCCAAGTCTTTTAAAGATATGGATATTTAATTTTCCCATATTCCATTACTCTTGTACATGGCCTGAGTCCTTCAGGGAAGACACAGTGGAAGACTTATTATGTGGACATGCGGCAGTGGTCCATTATTGGCGAGATAGTAGTAAAGAGTGAATTAGGAACAAAGAGGCAATAAATTGATACCTGGCACAGAATGTGAAGAGAGTACAGGGCATTTCCAACTGGAAACCTAGACAGTTATGATGAAATGTGGCAAATTTTATGTCAAAGACATGTAGTCTCTAAGGAGAATGAACGTCAAATAAAATAAATGTCATTTTTGAGGAGTAAATATTTGATACTATGCTATAAAACATAAGAAGAAGATATTCACTCCTAGTCAATAGTATTATAAGGTTAGTTATATCAAGAAATGTGTCCTAGGAATATTATCCATCATGCCAGGTCTGGGTGTACATGCGACACATAATAAGATTGTACTAAATGAATTTGTTCTCATTGAGGTTATAATACATAAATATTTCTAATGACTATAATATTTTAAATTATCTGTTGTGGGAATGAAATTTTTAGTCATGAACATGTTTTTCAAATGTGATATTTAACTGTAAGTAATTTAATCTCACTTGATTTTCACATCTCAATTCAACATATCCGTTAACAGCTCTCTATTAGCATCAGATGCAAAATATTTATTATTTTAAACATATAAAATTTGAGAAATATATTGTTTTGGCTGATATATCACCTTGTTAATGGCAACTTAAATATTGGTGAATCTAGAGTAAGTTAGAGTCTTCTTCACTAATAGAATACATTTGAGAACATGGAATAAGAATGAGAAAAAAGCAGTAATTTCACATGGTCTATTTATGAATGTAACATAAATGATAAGATAAATACCTATGAGGTGATTAGTAAATGAATGACTTTCTATCACAGTGATAGAAAGTACCTAGTATAGTTATCTTTGTTTCCTTACTTGATTGCTTGTATGCATACTAAGTTGCTTCAGTCCTGTCTAACTTTTTGCAGACCCATGGCCTCTAGCCCTACAGGCTCCTCTGTTCATGAGAAGCAAGAAGGCTGGAGTGGGTTACATGCCCTCCTCCAGGGGACCTTCCCTACCCAGGGATCAAACATGCATCTCCTGTGGTGCAGGCAGATTCTTTATAGCTGAGACAAAGGGGAAGCCCTTCCCTACTTGATTGCAAAAAAGCCATTAGGTATGCTCAAAAAGATATAAGGATATCAGCATTAATTGATTTAATGCAATTTTTATTATTGAGAAAAATTAATTGAGCTTTTTTAAAAATCTGTGTTCAATTTTTAATTCAACTAGATCAAATATGCTGCATTTAATAAATAGAGATAATATAAATGCTAAACTTTATATTTCATCAGAGTAGGCTGATAAACTCAACATTTTATTAGAGGACACATTTGAAAATCATTCTAGAATTTCTTGTACATACCCTACCCTTCCTTAATAAAACAAAACATATCAGTGAACATTTATTCCTAACATAAAAAAAAATACAGAATTAAATATATGTACAATATGAGTCAACTCACTGCAGTATTCTTGCTTGGAGAATCTCATGGACAGAGGAGCCTGGCTGGCTATAGTCCATAGAGTTGCAAAGAATAAAAAATGGCTGAAGCAACTTTGCGTGCATACAATATGAGTCTGCCCTTGATAACTGATCTTATGGCAAAAGATAAGGAGGAGAAGGGGATGACAGAGGATGAGGTGGCTGGATGGATCACAGACTCGATGGACATGAGTTTGAACCAGCTGCAGGAGCTGGTGATGGACAGGGAAGTCTGACGTGAAGTTACTGTCCACAGTGATTTTGGAACCCAGGACAGAAGATCTGTCACTGCTTCCACCTTTTACCCTTCCATTTGCCATGAAGTGATGGAACTGGATGCCTTGATCTTAGTTTTTTGAATGCTGACTTTCAAGCCAGCTTTTCAACTCTCTTTCAGCCTCTTCAAGGTACTCTTTAGTTCCACTTTACTTCTGCCTTTACAGTGGTGTCATCGGAATATCTGAGGTTGTTGATATTTCTGCCAGCAATCTTGATTCCAGCTTGTAACTCATCCAGCCTGGCATTTTACATGAAGAACCCTGCATATAAATTAAATAAACAAGGTGACAAAATGCAGTCTTGTCAAATTCCTTCCCCAATTTTGAGCCACTCAGGTGTTCCATGTCTGATGTTAACTGTTGTTTAATGACCCACAAACAGGTTTCTCAGGAGATAGGTAAAATGGTCTGTTTCCCCATGTTTTAATGAATTTTCCACAGTTTGTTGTGATCCACACAGTCAAGGGCTGGCTTTGGTGTCGTCAATGAAACAGAAGTAGATGTTTTTCTGGAATCCTCTTGCTTTCTCTATGACCCAGGGAGTGTCGCCAATTTGATCTCTGGTTCCTCTGCCTTTTCTAAACCCAGCTTGTACATATGGAAGTTTTGGTTTCAAGTGCTGCTGAAGCCTAGCTTGAAGGTTTTTGAGCATAAACTTAATAGCATGAAAAGTGAGCACAGTTTTCTGAGCAGTTTGAACATTCTTTAGCACTATTCTTCTGTTTAATTGGGATGAAAATTGATCTCTTCCAGTCCTTTTGGCCACTGGTGGGTTTTCCAAATCTGCTAAGATATCAAGTGTAGCATTTTACCAGAATTCTCTTTTAGCATTTTAAATAGCTCAGCTGGAATTCCATCACCTCCACTGGCATTGTTCTTACTAATACTTTCTAAGGCCCACTTGACTTCACACTTCAGAATGTCTGGTTCTAGGTGAGTAATCACACCATTGTGCTTTATCTGGGTCATTAAGACCCTTTTTTCTTTGCACTTTTTTCTGTGTATTTTTCCATCTATTTTTAACCTCTTCTGCCTCTGTTATGTCTTTACTGTTTCTGTCCTTTATCATGAACATCCTTGTATGAAATATTATTTTAATATCTCCAATTTTCTTGAAGATATCTTTAGTCTGTCCCATTCTATTGTTTTCCTCTATTTCTTTGCATTGTTCATTGGAGAAGGCCTTCTTATTTCTTCTTGCTATTCTCTGAAACTCTGCATTCAGTTGGATATATCTTTTCCTTTCTCATTTGCTTTCAGCCTCTCTCCCTTCCTCTGCTCTTTGTAAAGCCTACTCAGACAACCACTTTGCCTTTTTGCATTACTTTTTCTTTGGGATGGTTTTGATCACTGCCTCCTGTACAATGTTATGAACTTGTGCCCATAGTTCTTCAGGCACTCTGTCTATTAGATCTAATCTCTTGAATCTGTTTATCACTTCCACTGAATAATCTAAGGAATTTAAGTTATATCTGAATGGCCTAGTGGTTCCCTCACTTTCTTTAAGTCTGAATTTTGGTATAGGGAGCTGATGATCTGAGCCAGCCAGCTCCAGTTCTTGGTTTTGCTGAAAATATAGAGCTTCTACATCTTTGGTTGAAAAGAATGTAATCAATCTGATTTTGGTAATGACTATTTGGTGATGTCCATATGTAGAGTAATCACTTATGCTGTTGGAAAGGGTTTTTGCTATGACCAGTGCGTTCTCTTGGCAAAACTCTGTTTACCTGCTTCATTTGTTACTCCAAGTATATCTTGACTTCCTTGTTTTGCATTCCAATTCCATAAGATGGAAAAGACTTTTTTTGTGTGTATATGTGTTAGTTCTTTGCATGAAATGTTCCCTTGGTATCTCTAATTTTCTTGAAGAGATCCCTAGTCTTTCCCATTCTGTTGTTTTCCTCTATTTCTTTGCATTGATTGCTGAGGAAGGCTTTCTCTCCTTGCTATTCTTTGGAACTCTGCATTCAGATGAGAATATCTTTCCTTTTCTCCTTTGCTTCTCACTTCCCTTCTTTTCACAGCTATTTGTAAGGTCTCCTCAGACAGCCATTTTGGTTTTTCGAATTTCTTTTCCATGGGGATGGTCTTGATCCCTGTCTCCTGTACAATGTCATGAACATTGTCTGTCCATAGTTCATCCAGCACTCTGTCTGTCAGATCTAGTCCCTTAAATCTATTTGTTGCCTCCACTGTATAATCATAAGGGATTTGATTTAGGTCATACCTGAATGGTCTAGTGTTTCTCCCCACTTTCTTCAATTTAAGTCTGGATTTGGCAATAAGGAGTTCATGATCTGAGCCACAGTCAGCTCCCAGTTTTGTTTTTGTGGACTATATAGAGCTTCTCCATCTTTGGCTGCAAAGAATATAATCAGTTTGATTTTAATGTTGACCACCTGGTGATGTCCATGTGTAGAGTCTTCTCTTGTGTTGTTGGAAGAGGGTGTTTGCTATGACCAGTGCATTCTCTTGGCAAAATTCTATTAGCCTTTGCCTTGCTTCATTCTGTACTCCAAGGCCAAATTTGCCTGTTACTCCAGGGGTTTCCTGACTGTCTACTTTCACATTCTAGTCCTCTATAATGAAAAGGACATCTTTTTTGGATGTTAGTTCTAAAAGGTTTTGTAGGTCTTCATAGAATCGTTCAACTTCAGTTTCTTCAGTGTTACTGGTTGGGCATAGGCTTGGATTACCATGATATTCAATGGTTTGCCTTGGAAACGAGCAGAGATCATTCTGTCATTTTTGAGATTGCATTCAAGTACTGCATTTCATGTAAATTCCAGGAGTTGGTGATGGACAGGGAGGCCTGGTGTGCTGCAGTCCATGAGGTCGAAAAGAGTTGGACATGACTGAGTGACTGAATTGAACCGAACAGCATTTCGGACTCTTTTGTTGACCACGGCGGCTACTCCATTTCTTCTAAGGGATTCCTGCCCACAGTGGTAGATATAATGGTCATCTGAGTTAAATTCACCCATTCCAGTCCATCTTAGTTCGCTGATTCCTAGAATGTCGACGTTCACTCTTGCCATCTCTTGTTTGACCACTTCCAATTTGCCTTGATTCATGGACCTAACATTCCAGGTTCCTCTGCAATATTGCTCTTTACAGCATCGGGCCTCGCTTCTATCACCAGTCACATCCACAACTGGGTGTTGTTTTTCCTTTGGCTCCATCCCTTCACTCTTTCTGGAGTTATTTCTCCACTGGTCTCCAGCAGCATATTGGGCACCTACCGACCTGGGGAGTTCCTCTTTCAGTGTCCTATCTTTTTACCTTTTCATACTGTTCATGGGGTTCTCAAGGCAAGAATACTGGAGTGGCTTGCCATTCCCTTCTCCAGTGGACCACATTCTGTCAGACCTCTCCACCGTGACCCGTCTGTCCTGGGTGGCCCCACATGGCATGGCCTAGTTTCACTGAGGTAGACAAGGCTGTGGTCCGTGTGATCAGATCGGCTAGTTTTCTGTGGTTATGGTTTCAGTGTGTCTGCCCTCTGATGCCCTCTTGCAACACCTACCATCTTATTTGGGTTTCACTTACCTTGGACATCTTTACATGAAACGTTGGCCTTCGCCCTGCTTCATTCTGTACTCCAAGGCCAAATTTGCCTGTTAGTCCAGGTGTTTCTTGACTTCCTACTTTTGCATTTTAGTCCCCTGTAAAGAAGCTATGTTCCTCCAAACATGAATAACTAAGAGAAAGAGAACATGAAATCCAACACCCCCAATCTCATTTTAAACAACAGAAAAATAAAATTCCTAGAATCTTGATCATTAGTATAGCAGAGCAAAAAATATGAAATAAATCAGGACATCCAAGGGTATCCATAAGGGATTGCAAAAATGTTAAAATATCTTTCATATTTTACTAGACTATCAATTCACAGTTATCTCATGTATATTGAGATGGGTTAGCAAGAAGCATATATGAAATAAAAGGAAGAAACTAATGGTTATCTCCAGTGAAAATAACAGCTCTAAATGGAAAATATAACCATATAAGACTATTTGTATTAAGTTGTATTCATGTAGTTATTAAACATGAATTTAACCAAATATTTATGAGGAAGATGAATGAAGAAAAAATGTGGGCTTGCAAGTAAGCTTAAATCATCATCTCTGATAAAGGAAGGCACTAAAAAGCTTAAATGCAAGAATTAGGGGATATAAGAATACTGTTGTTTTCAACATACCTTTCAACACATACAGACATGTGTGTGCCTTACTGTTGACAGTGGTTTCCTCTGGGGAGAGAGAAAGTTTGAAAAAATGATGAAAGGGGAACTTACATTATTGTTATTTTTGTTTTTGGTGTCATAATGTTTTCAGCACTTTAGAACTGCTTGAACAACTTGATGTCATAATTTAACAAAAATCAAAACTAGCGTTAATGAAATTTAAAGAATGGTCTCTTGTTTCCAAAAGCAATAAATGCAAGAATGTAAGTAAATTAAATAACTTAATACATAAGCTGCCTGGAAATTAAAGCAGTGAGTTTAACTTTTTCATTAATTTGCAAAATGCCCTCAACTCTTGATGTTTCATTAATTATCTTCACTGAATTATTGTACCAGTTTGATATTCCTTAGGCACTATTGTGCTTCAAGGACTCTCCTCCTCCCTGCTAGTTGGTAAATTCTCTCAGAATGTAAATTGATTTTAATATTAATCTAACTAAAATATAATTAGAGAGTTGACCCTGGAGCACTATCATCAACCTTTTGCATAAGAACCTATAATTTTATGGGTATTCTATATTTCTTAATAGGGATTTTTTAAAACATGTAATTTTACTCATTTTATTTGAGTTGGTGTTATTTTTAATAATTTATTGTCTTTTTAATGACATAATTAATATTACATGATGTTCATCTCTGGCAAGCTCCAAATAATTTGTATTAAAATGCTTAAAAATATTGTGGTAGAAACAAAATTAGCACAAAGAATAAATATGTCATAAAATGTAATTCAAAGGCAACAATATAATATATTTACCTTTAAATAATCTATAGGAAAACAGCATACATGGTGCCAAAAATGTTTTTCAAAATGACATGAAGCAGCTGATTAATATGAGTAATGAGAAAGTTTTTATTGGCAAATTCACAGAACTTAGAAATTAGTATAATAACCAACCAATGGTCATAAGTGTATTCAAAGCAATCACAGCTTTAAGAAGTCATATTTTGGCAACAACTATATCCTATCCAGGAAATCACATGATGGATGTCAAGATCATGAATATATATTTGAAAAAAATTATTTTTATGTTATCAAATATGCTCTTATGTCTTTCTATCCTGTCCTTCTCCCTTCTACTTTCTTCCTCTCAACTTTTTTGCCCTTCTCCCTTTCCTATCTGCCTTCCTTCTTTCCTTCCTTCTTTTGTTCCTTCCTTCCTTTCTCCTTTCTTCATTTTTTCCCTTTGACAAGCAGAAAGACTGATATTTAATAAGTACTAATGTGAATATATAAGAATACACAGATGATCAGTCAGGTTTCCTATATCCATCTAATTAGCATTGATTTAAAAATTATATTCATATTGAGTATAAATAGTCTAAAAACAATTAAAAGTCAGAGATGGAGAAATCGAATAAAAATGAAGTCTCTGGGAGATTCAGGAGGGAGGGCACACAAGCGTACCTCTGGTTGATTCTTGTTGATGTATGACAGAAAACCACAAATTTCTGTAAAGAAATTATCTTCAATTAGAAAAATAAATTCACAATAAAGCAAATGAAACTTCTTACTATATGCAGCCTATAAGAAATCTACTTTTAAATAAGTACAAAATATGTTAAATCTAAAAGGATGGTAAAACATATGTGAGATAACATTATTCAAAAGAAAGCTTGACTGAATCTGAGTGTAAGAAATTATCAGCTAGGGATAAGTTTTTTATCCATTATCCCTCTTCACAGATAATCTTTTCTTCTAACTATTTTTCTTTCAAGAGGAATAAACCAGCTATAAAAGAAATGGAAATACATACAGACAGCATTTATTCCGTATCCTACATCAGACTGGTTATATCTTTTCTTGAGCTTTACTCTTCTTTAAACAAACCATATGTTGTTGTTGTTCAGTCACTCGGTTGTATCCGACTCTTTGTGACCCCAAGGACTGCAGCACGCCAGGCTTCCCTGGCCTTCACCATCTCCTGGACTTTACTCAAAATCATGTCCATTGAGTTGGTGATGCCATTCAACCATCTCACCCTTGGACATCACTTTCTCCTGCTTTCAATCTTTGCCACCATCAGAGTCTTTTCCAGTGAGTCAGCTCTTCTTATTAGGTGGCCAAAGTAATGGAGCTTCAGCTTCAGCATCAGTCCTTCAAGTGAATATTCAAGGTTAATTTACTTTGGGATTTACTGGTTTGATCTCCTTACTGTCCAAGGGACACTCAAGAGTCTTCTATAGCACCACAGGTCAAAGACATCATTCTTTGGCACTCAGCCTTTTTAATTGTCCAGCTCTGACATCCATACATGACTACAGGAAAATCCATAGCCTTGACTATCTGGACCCTTGCAGGCAAAGTAATGTCTCTGCTTTTTAATATGCTGTCTAGGTTGGTCATAACTTTCCTTCCAAGGAGAAAGCGTCTTTTAACTTCGTGGCTGCAGTCACCATCTGCAGTGATTTTGGAGCCCCAAAAATAAGGTCTCTCACTGTTTCCATTGTTTCCCCATCTGTTTGCCATGAAGTGATGAGACCAGATGCCATAATCTTAGTTTTCTGAATGTTGAGTTTTAAGCCAACTTTTTCACTCTCCTTCATCAAGATGCTCTTTAGTTCTTCCTCATTTTCTGCCATAAATGTAGTGTCATCTGCGTATCTGGGGTTATGATATTTTTCCCCTCAATCTTGACTCCAGCTTGTGCTTCCTCCAGCCCAGTATTTTGCAGATGTACTCTGCATATAAGTTAAATAAGCAGGGTGACAATATACAGCCTTGACGTACTCCTTTTCCTATTTGGAACCAGTCTGTTGTTTCAAGTCCAGTTCTAACTGTTGCTTCCTGAGCTACAGACAGGTTTCTCAAGAGACAGATCAGATGGTCTGGTATTCCCATCTCTTTCAGAATTTTCCAGTTTGTTGTGATATACTTATTTGATAAGTGGAAGTCAAAAATAATGAAGGTGATTTAACAAAATAAATTAGGCAAAGAAAGATGCAGTGACTGTGTGATTATGCTCTCCATCTGAAGAGACCTGATTCTGGCAGCCAGTTGCTCTTCAGACAGATTTGCTATGGAAGGTTGAAGAAAGAAACCATACACCTGATAGTACCAGCTTAGACAGAGAAGGATTCACATATCTCCTTTTTCTCTCTCATTTTCTACTGCTTGGGATACACCCTGAGTGGGAACTATCATGTTGTTTATCCATGAAGTTAGATCTCAAAACCTGCCTGGCATTTGTTTTTACTATGGCTTGGATAGTAAAGAAACTGCTTGCAATGCATGAGATCCAGATGTGGTTTCTGGGTTGGGAAGATACCCTGGAGAAGGGCATGGCAACCCACTCCAGTGTTCCTGCCTGGATAACACCATGGACAGGGGAGCCTGGTGGGCTGTAGTCCTTGGGATCAGAGTCGGACACGACAGAGCAACCAGCACTTTCACAGAAGTAAAGGGACAACCTTCTATGAGGAAGGTGTGAGCTGAGATGAAGAAGGACGAAGTTGAGGGAGGCTGAGAAGCAGCACAAAATTCATATCGCTGTCTCATACACTCTTTTATTTCCACCCCCGTCCCTCCTTACTTCCAAAATTGAATATCACAGTTTGTTTCCAAGAAAGGCAGTTCATTAAATGCAATGTTTATTATACCTATGAGCAAATTCATCTTATTGGAATTAATGTACTTGACGTTTCTACTTCTCAAAACACCATCTTAATTTTAAATAGAAAATGAACAATATACCAAATATAAGTTCTGAGTAAGTAAAAACAATACTGTGTGTGGAAATGATAAAGAGTGAGAGAAATGTACTGTTACATTTTATTGCATTTGAAGGAGGTGGGTTTATACTTTTGTTGCTGTTCAGTATAATCATCACGTTTCCTCTTCATTTTGTGCTACATTTTAAATGAATTGAAAAATTTTAATGATGTCCCTAAAATAGACTAGTTTTCTTCTAAGCAGCCCACTTAGCCTCCTGAGATTTCTTTTTATTGAGAAATTTATGTGGCAGCGTATTCATTTTGGTAACCAGGTGACGAGCACATGGAAAAGTGGGAGCCTGGTGTTGGGCCTGAGCACTGAGTATCCTCTCTGTGCATCAGATGTTAGGTGTTGGCTGCATTTCTGCACAGTAAGTATGAACAGAGAGCATATATTCTTATTTGATTTTCAGCCAAAAATGTCAAAGGAATGACGTTTGTATTTATGCATGTATTTGATTCTAAGTGCTTGAGTTTTAAAATCATGATGTAAAGAAGAGGAGACAGACCCAGGGCTTTGTACACTCAGGACGGGCAGTAGTAGAAGCGCCTGTAAAGTGAAAGAAGAGGAGAGATTAAATGTGAAATATGTTGATCACTTTTATTTGAATAATTTTCAAAATTCAGTTTGTTAAAATTTTAGAGCTAAAAGTTTTGCTCTATATGGCAGTTTAAGACTCTCATAGGACAGTATGGTAAATGCAGTCAATAGCTGAGCCAGGTAAAACCAAGCAAAATAAATTGGACAGGTGGTATTCTTTTCGTATTTCTTCGTAATTTTCATTGACACTGATTTCATTATCAACTTGAATAAGAATTTGTTGAATAAATATTTTTTCTTCTGAGATTTTTTCCAGCATTGATAACCTTACTCTTACTATTCAAAGCAGTCCTAGAGACTGAATCATTAACAAAAATCTTAAAGTGATTTATAAAATCTTTATAAAAATGAAAATAAATAGTAGTGTGATTTTTTTGAAAAATGTAATAATAGTTCTAAACTAACACTTAGCCCTCTCACAGAGTGCTATATAAACATATCATTAATATTCTACCACTCCCAATTTCTTGAACATATTATTAATAAAACAACAAAATTCCTAAGTCTGTCAATGTTTTTCCATAAGATAATGCAACATTTTTTACAAAAAAACAATAACATTAAAGGAAATGTAATAGAGTGTGTCATGCATACTTCAGGACGTTTGAGTTCTTACAGAGAGCAAACAAATGCTTTGAAAAGTCAGTTTAAGAGAAATTGAATACATTCTTGTCTTTTTTCCCTTCTCATTTGAAAGGTGATTTTGTGCTAAGTTGAAAACTTGTGTGTGAAAACTCTCTGATGACTGCCTCTCAATATTTTAACTAATTAATTAAAAAATTCTTCAAAACTACTGACAGCAAATCATCCCGATTCCTCTGCTTCTCACCGTGCTCACTGCCCGTGTTCCCCCATCTGTAGCCTAGATTTCTTTAGGAGCTTCTTTAGCTTACTTTCTGGTATCCAGCATCGTCCTCACAGCATCCAATTCAGTGTGTTCCTGAAGTAGGCACTGTCAAAGTTTGTGACTTGAAGATCCTTTCAAATGCTGAAAATTCACGCAGAACCATTTTATTTTAGTTTTTTTTTTTCCAATTTGGGAGGATGTACAAATGAATTGTAAGAAAATATGCAGAACAGTACAGGCATAGTAGTAAGCCTCAATTGACTTACATTGTGATGAAAGTCTATGTCCCAATCAAACCTAATTATACAAGATTTTCTATGTGTCTTGAGAAATTGTAAATGAGTGAGACTTATTGTCACTTATGTACCTGTAATGGGTCCTTAAGAATTTCAAAATATATATGGTACCCATTTAAAAATAAAAGACAGATACCTAACAGAACATAAGAGTTAAGCTGAGAGGAGAGAAATTTTGACTACTAGGATAACGGAAGTGTTGAGTTTTATATTTTTATGATAGAGACAAGTAATCAGGATTCAATAATACTATAACAATAACCAGTGTAAATGAAGCAGTGATCAAATAAATTATCAAAATCCATATAAAGTATGTTTCTAACTTTAGGATTAAGTGAAATAATTTACCCATTTCGGCAGTGAAAACTGTTTTATAGTAATATAACATTTAAAATATATTCTAATTTGTCTTTATGTATTTGCTTCACAGGGCATTTTGAAATAATTCATTTATAAATAAAATAATTTCCAAAATGACTTATCAAAAATCCATTGAAATGCTTGAAATTCCAAAGAAAGTAAGAAATTCAAGTAAGCAATTTATACATTCTGGCAAACTGAAAGAACCACCCTGCTAGGCAGTGATTAAAGCTGATTAACTTAGGCTTCACTATTAAGAAAACTGATGACTATGCCTTACAATTCATATACCTCTGTAAGAAAAGGGGAGCTTTTCCAGGTAATGAATAGATAGAGACAACTATTCAAGGTTTGAAATGGTAAGAATTATGTGGCTCAGAGGCCATTACTTATTTATTGAGAGCAGTAAGTGATGAAAAACACAATGCAGATACACAACAAGTAGCTGTGCATAAGATGCAGCTGCAGAAAACATGAATTCACTGTGTTGCTTTTAAAATATTATTAATGGATGCTGTTTTTTAATCAGTTTTAAGTTTATGCAAAATTGAGTGGATAATACAAAGAGATCCAATACATTTTCTCAGCTTTTCTTACAGTTTCCTTTATCTGGAACATCTTGAATTAGAGGGGTGCATTAGCTAAAATTGATAAACCAATATTGACATCTTACCATTAACTAAAGTTCATCATTTACATTAAATGTATCTATTATATATAGCTTTACGGGTTTTAACAAATACAAAGGTCATATATTTATCATTGGAATGTCATCCAAAACAGCTGCATTGCTCTAAAAATGCCACGTGCTTCACCTCTCCATCCCTGCTGTCTTCCTCACTGGCCCCTGGAACCCTAAGCATTTTCCTGTCTTCTGAGGTTTCGCCTATTTCAGGATGTCATATGATTGGAATCATACAGTATGATGTATAGAATGTATAGAAATCCCCTATGCCTTCTCGTTATTTTACCTATGAATCTTAAGCAATTAAACAGAGTCATAATTACTATGACTTCCCACATAATCCCCCCAGACATGCAAAATCTCTCCCATTATTAACACCTCCCATTGGAGCAGTGCTTTGTTAGACCTGATGAGTTTACCTTAGCACCTTCTAATCATTTCCAGATTATCATTACAGTTCACTTTTCAGATTGTACATTCTATGAATTTGGACAAGCATATAATGATAAGTGGGAAAGCATGAATTAGGTATTGGATCACTTGTTGAATATTTGAATATACAATTTTGATACCACTGGAAGTAGAAAAATGTATTATCCACCCATTTTAAATTTCTATGTGATTATGTAAGAAATCAAAAGAGAACATTCATATTCAGCAATTGATATCAAAACAGTACACTATCTCCATGAAAGGCTATCATTTTTAGTTATAATTTTGAAAGCCATTAAAATTAAAATTTAAAATAAACAGATTAAAACTCTAGAATCATATATCAAAAGAAAATTATGCACTTCATAAGAGCATAAAATGTTCAATACCTTTTAAAAAATTTTAATTGGAGGGTAGTTGCTTTACAAGACTTTGTTGGTTTCTGCCATACATCGACATGAGTCAGTCATAGGTACATATGTGTGCCATCCGTTTTGAAACTCCTGCCCTTCTCCCACACCACTGCGTGCCTCTAGGTTTTCAGAGAGCAACTGATGTGAGCTCCCTGCCTCATACAACACATCCCCACTGGCTGTCTATCTTACAGAGGGTCCTTTACATGATTCCATGCTTTCTCTCAATTCATCCTACCCACTCCTTCCCTCAACTGTGTCCACAAGTCAATTCAAAACTTTTCCAGAAGTATTTTATAAAAGCCAAATTCTTTTATAGCAATGATAAATCATGTTTAAGATATTATTCATCTAATAAATATCTTAAGTGCTTATATGTTTAAATGTTTTAAAAAGTTAAATGATACTACTATAATTTTGCTATTAGCAATCATAAGTCCTATATCGGATGAATTGAAAAAGGGATGTAGAGATGGAACTTAGAATCACAAAACCTTAAGATCTACTGTAATGGATTATAAGCATTTTTATGGCACTTATGATGGCTTGTTCCTTGTTGCATGCTTCAAAGTTAGTTTGTGTGCTAAGTCGCTTCAGTCGCGTCTGACTCCTTGCGACCCCATCGACTGTAGCCTGCCAGGCTCCTCTGTCCATGGGGCTTCTCCAGGCAGGGACACTGGAGTGGGCTGCCGTGGATCGAGCCTGCATCCCTAGGTCACCTGCATTGGCAGGCAGGTTCTTTACCACTAGCGCCACCTGGGAAGCACATTATAGTAGGTTCACAGTGAAAATTTATTTCAGGAAGTTAAATTAATTAAATAATGAAGGAATTATAACATTATAAATGAGGAAATTAACTGTTTACTCAGATAAAAAAAACCCTGTATCTAGAATTTCTGGTCCTTTAGAGTTAAATTTTTAAGACCCCACAGCTTCTTAATTATTCTGGGTTCTTTTTTCTCACTGACATCAGCATAGTTGGAGAATGATGCTGAATAGATATAGATATAGAAAGAGTGCTAAAGGACACAATGATTCTGGCAAAAATAGGTATAGGAATTCCTATCTGTTAAGTCTTTCTGCAAAAGAAAAGTATTAGCTGTTTAAAATGTAAATGATCGTGGTTATCCTGGTGGCTTAGTGGAGAAGAATCTGCCTGCCGATGCAGGAGACACGGGTTTGATCCCTGATCTGGGAGGATCCCACACGCCGCGGAGCAGCTAAGCCGGCGAATCGCCAACTCCTGAGTCTGCGGTCTAGAGCCTGGGAGCCACAACTTCCGCAGCCCGGGTGCTCTAGAGCCCGTGGTCCACAAGGGAGGCTTCCAGGAGGAGAAGGCCCTGCTCTGCAGAGAAGAGCCCCCGGCTCTGCTCGCGGCAGCTGGAGAGTGCTTGAGTGCTCTCGGTGCGGAATGGATGGACTTCACAGAAACTCATCTGGGGGGACCCCAGCTGGCTTTTACTGTAATAAGATATCCTAAGGCTATGTTGACAGTGAGAGTAGGAATAATGTGCCAATATCTGAACTTTAGCAAAAATTCATCAGCTGTATCAAGGGCTTCCTATGCATGCGGACTTAAAGAAGTAATATTTTATAGATATACATAAATCACAGTTTTGTTTTAGATCATGTCAGTTTAAAAGTTTGATTATATTATTTCTAATATGTGTCAGTTGGGATGCTTGGTATGTGCTTTCTGATAATAAATGCAATTGCAAAATTGAGTCTTCAATTTATCTTAAACTGAACATTTACAGAAATGAGACCTCTTAAGGCTTCCTTATTTAGTATTTTCATAGGCAAGAGTATCAATCCTGTAACTTTGCAAAATATACATATTTCTGTGTGAATGTCTGATAGTGTTGTCTCTAAAAATATGTAAGAAAGGAATGAATGAACTGTAATGAATAAGCTTTTAATATTCATATTCAAGAATATCTCAAAGTTTTTTGGATTAACTCATGGATTAACAGCAGTATTCTCTTAGCTTGGTGTAAAATTGGCTGTGTTTAATACTGATTCTCAGATGCAGCTGATTTCTTTTGTTATGACTGAATTTACACCAAACTGGTAAAAGAATAATGCTCTTTGCTATTTTCAGCACTTTCAGATGAGTTGAAGATATACATGACCTTAAGCGAATATAAACTTCTAGATTATTTTATAAGGAAAAACAAGTAATACACCATAGACACACAATTTTTTTTTGTTACACCAATCTCACAGAAAACAAGTTGTCTAGGAAGACAGAGTTCACTTGCACACAATGATTTTATCTTTTTTAAGGGGTTCCAGTCAATACCTAAGAAGAAGCAATTTACTAGGTTGTGTCTTGAGGCATTGTAGTTCACCACACATGGGTGAATATTCTGCTTTGGGAAGGTAGTTACTCATAGCAAGATCAAATCTATCCCTGTCTACTTTGCAATGACAGCCTTTTATAAACACAGCAATTACAGTGTAGAGTCTACTCTTTTCTTGTGTAGCTGTGTTTTACTCTCTTAAAAGTTTAGTCTGCTTTTTAGTATCTTCCAAATTGATTTTCTCTGTGTAACAGTATGACCTTAACAATGTGATATAGCTAAAAAAAGAATCGCCGAAGCATTTTGTGTAAGTAGGTATGTGATTTCTATCACATTAATTAAGCTTTCTTTTGACTCTACACTATACTGATAACCATTTACATATGTCAAAAACCAATAGTAATGTTTCATTCAAGATATATTTATTGAAGGAGTGATTAATATTATGTTTGTTATTTCATCAGGAAATGTTGTATATGTTACATCATTTAATCTTCTAAAGAACATTATATGAGTATCGGTTTTTTCCATATCAAGAAATTAATATTACTATATTGTCATTCTTAAGGTCATTTAGTTATTAAAGAGCAGAGTTTGGTTTAAAACATTCTCTATAAATTCAGAGTACAAAATATTTCTGTGGATTTAGATGTAAATTCTATTTAGATTTCTCATTTCTATTTATTATGCCAGCCAAAATTGGTCTTAATTATAGGCTTCCCAGATGGTACCAGTGGTAAAGAAGCTGCCCGTCAATGCAGGAGACATAAGAGACATGGATTAGATCCCAGGGTCAGGAAGATCTGCTGGAGGAGGGCATGCCAACCCATTCAAGTATTCTGGCCTGGAGAATCCCCATGGACAGAGGAGCCTGGCGGGCTACAGTCCATGGGGTCACAAGGAGTCGGACACAACTGACCGACTTAGCACGTATGCGCATACTGATGCAGTAGATCTGACCCATACTAGGTGTTCATTGACAATTTAATCATATTAAATTTAATCATATACCTCAATCTTGGAATTAGTTGAGGCTCTAGAGCCATTCAAATATATTGTCATAAAAGATACATGCTATGTTTTACAACTTTTAGCTGACACAAATTCAAATAACTAGGTTTTAGGTATCCATGGTGTGTACCTCCAAGTAATAAACCATTCCCAGAGATTCTGCACCCATTATTGATGAAGAGCCTCATGGTTATCGCTCAACACTCCAACACTTAGCAATATGAGTTATTTCAAATATTTCAGTATTTTAGTTGTCTGCAATGGAGAAGTCTTATGTGAATGCTCCCTCCTTCCTGCAGGACCATTGTAGACTAATGTTCTAATATGTCATTGTAACTATAAATGATCAGATAACAGTTTTGTTCTTGCTGCCTCATTGCTTTGAAACCTATTTACTAAATAGAAGCCTAAGATAAGGGATGTTTAGTATTTCTAATACTGCTTTATCTTTTGAACTGTTTGTTAAAACGAAACTGTACTAGTAACCTGGGCTTCCCTGGTGGCTCAGCGGTAAAGAATCCCGCCTGTCGATGCAAGAGAGCGCAGCTTAGATCCCCGCTTCGAAAGAGCCCCTGGGAGAAGGACGTGGCATCCGACTCCGGTTTTCTTGCTGGGAAATCCCTTCGACAGAGGAGCCTGGCGGGCTACAGTCCACGGGGTCGCAGAGAGTCAGACGGGACTGAGCAGCTCGCGACAGCAGCAACAGTCCGAGTAGCCGTTTCTTTTGTCTCTTTTTTCAGCCCTGTTTTTCATTTCATATGGGGTGAGTTCTGTTTGTGAGTGGTTCCCCTTGACGTTCAGAATCACATGCACAGCCCTTGGTTTGGCACCCAGGCCTGCGCTGATCGCAGCTGTGATCCGTCCCCGTGCAGTCGACCGGCGGCCCGCACACCCGCGCCCGGGCACGGCGCCCGCACACACGCACACCCGTGCCCCGCACACCCGCGCCCTGGGCACGGGGCCTCGCACACCTGCGCCCGGGAA
>ML661888.1:9248779-9322406 GCA_007570785.1 Antilocapra americana | reverse complement strand
CCCTGGGCACGGGGCCTCGCACACCTGCGCCCGGGAACGGCGCCCGCACACACGCACACCCGTGCCCCGCACACCCGCGCCCGGGCACGCTGCCCAGGCTCCTGCACCACATCTTCTCTGCCTGGGTGCCTGTGCGTGCCCTGCCACATCCTACTCCTCTCGCGAACCTCAGTGCAGGTACCGACAGGGGCATTTGCCACTTGAGCCCAGCCTGGATCAGGTGGGCCCGGATGTAGACCAAGACCTTTGAGCTGTTTTGAAACCCAGCCTCACTAACACAAAAATGCAGTTATGTTAGCTTTAATGAAGCTTTGTATCATAACGGAGTGTTGAAGCGCTAAAGTCCAGCAAGACGCCTCCCATCCTCAGATTTATCTCTAGGGGTCTCTAGGTGGCTAACAGTGAGACTAGGTCACATACCCAGATCTGCTAAATGCATCTCTCATGTTCCTCTCTTTGAACCACCTCGAGGGTTCCATGCATTTCCTCCTTCACCAGAGTTTACACAAAACCACGTATAATGTATCTGTCGGCATGGGGAGGGAGGGGGCTCAGGATTGGAAGACCACGCGTGCCCCGGGCCTGATGCCTGTCGCTGTGTGGAGGAAACCACCCCAGTACTGCAAAGGGGTTAGCCTCCGATTAAATGAAGGAACTAATTAAAAACATAAAAGATTGGTTAGTAAGAAACTTTAATAGTATTTTTGATAGTATATTATTTTAAAATAAATACTGATTTTAGGATGCATTCCTCAGTTATAATGGAACTCCAATTATTTTATATACCCACATATTTAATTAGCATCCTGTGCTTTTAAAACATTTTCCAAATTGAAATAAATAGTATAATTACTATATAGAATTGGGCAAACTCTGGGACAAGGTGAGGGGCAAAGAGGCCTGTCCTGCTGCAGTCCATAGGTGACTGAACAACATCAAATATATAATCATAATTTTATATATAAAGATATCATAGAATTTTATATGTATAATTCCATGCATATAATTATATATATATTTATATATAATCATACATAGTTATATGTATGTTATATATGTTATCTGTTTAATAACATAGTTATTTAATTATATTATTCATATATATATATATAGTGCCACTAATGGTAAAAAAAATTCTGCCTGCCAAAACAGGAGATCTAAGAGACGAGTTTTTGATCCTTGGGTCAGGAGGGTCACCTGGAGGAGGGCATGGCAACCCGCTCCAGCATTCTTGCCTGGAGAACAAAGAGTCGGACTGACTTCAGCAGCTTAGCATGCACACATGTGTATATAAAGTGCTCTGCAGAAAGGTTTTTAAAACCAAGAGGTGGATTGCTGTTTTACTTTTGCATAGCAATTGCTCCATTTTCGAGACTCAATAACTCTTGAATAATGCCATTATTAAAATAGTTTATACATATATCTCAATAGGTATACTTTCACAATCACAGAAAAAATTATCACTATTTTGTTAATGAAAATTAGAATATTTGATCACATGATATAGTCTTTATTTCTGTAGATGCTTGTTTTACTGCTTAAGTTCATCAAAGGAAAATTATAATAACCATAAAACAGAGGTTATTTGTATTTGAGAGAAAGTATATACATAAAGTTATAAAAGATAATTTACTCAACATTAAGATATATGGATCAGCATAAAAATAGGCAATGAAAATAGTCATCAGTTTAAAAGAGTGCTTTGAAAAATGCAGTAATTCTGAATAAGATTTTAAATATTTCAGTGATGAAAAACATATGCAAGCTCTTTCACAGACACCATTGTTGTGCGTCTTCCAGTAGCAGAAAATACTGGGAGACTGACACAGTCATCCATGTTTGCATATTTCCACTACCTTGAATCAAGAATGAGTGTATATGCTATGACTTCAATTCATCTTTTCACTGGCAAGGAAAGATATTTTCTGTCTTTATAGACCTAATAATATAGTTCAACCCATATAATTCTAATATAGCCATAGTCACAAGAGATCAGCTAGTTTTATGAATGTTTTTGAAGTTATAGACACCTACAAGACTTTGACATTTTTGTCAAATGACACTGGAACAAGAATTTAATTTTTCTAAGTATAAATATGCTTTATGACACTGGATTTTTAAAATTAATTCTTTATGATTTCTATAATTATATAATCAATATTTGTGCTACCATTGATATAAGTCTACTTTGATCATATTAACCTGTAAAATAGTGCTATTTTGGATTGCTAGGAGCAAGGGCTTTTCAAGATGTGTTGCTTGACATATAAATACCAGTAAAGAGAACGTCCTGGAGAAGATCACAGTGATGCTGTATGTTATGTTTTTCAATGGGAGTTTAATTTCATACATAACTTGTGGGTTTTCCATATGACTTAGGGCTTCTCAAGTGGCACGAGCGGCAAAGAACCTGCCTGCCGATGCAAGAGGCATAAAGATATAGGTTTGCTCCCTGGGTAGGGAAGATGCCCTGGGGAAGGACAAGACGCCTGCTCCCGTCCGCTTGCCTGGAGAATCGCATGGACAGAGGAGCCTGGCGGGCTGCAGTCCGTGGTGTGAACAAGGGTCAGACACGACTGAAGCTACTTAGCATGCACGCAAGTGGTGTAAACTATGAAAACATGTTAAAAAAATTCAATCTTTTCTTCTAAAATTTTTGTTTTTCCTTATGGACTTCTCACTGGCAGAATTATATCCTCTTTCTTGGACCAGTTCTTAAATAGAAGATAGTACTTCTTTTAGAATATTTAGGTTGTAAGATAACAATACTTCATAATTGTTAATACTTAACAATACTTAAATAATTTATATTTAAAACTTTTATTTATATCAGAAATCCAAATTTAATTTACAATTTTAAGAAACATGCCAATATGTGCTTCATTTATTTAGATAAATTTGGGGGTGAGGTTTATATATCATATATATATGAAAATATATGATAAAGAATGTTTACAGTTTGGGGACAATTTACTTGTAGTCCAAACTCTACAATTATATATGATAATTCTGTATATGATGAGCTTCCTTGGTGGCTCAATTGACAAAGAATTCACCTGCCATGAGGGAGACCTGGGTTCGATTCCTCAGTTGGGAGGATCTCCTGGAGAAGGGAAAGGCTACCCACTCCAGTATTCTGGCCTGGAGAATTCCATGGACTGTGTAGTACATGGGGTTGCAAAGAGTTGAACACTGAGCAACTTTCACTTTCACTTCACTATGTATATGATAGTATTAAAAGAATGCTATAAAATGGATCAATTATCATACTTAATACTGAATGTCCATTTTATGTTATAATTAGTTGCTTTATACATTAGAAGATAATTAAGACATACCTTCTTCAGTGTTGAAGTAAAATATACAAGGACAATAATTGTTAACATGAAAGTTTTCACACATGTGTAAGTATTTAATAGAAAATAAAAGGAAAGTTTATGCATATCTATATTTCACCTACATAATTCTATCAATTCTTCAGTTTATTTTTTAGAAAATATTAACTGGATTCTTAAGTTGGAAGGCCCTTTACTGAGGATTTTGAGAGAGTGTGTAAAGTTACTGTAGCATAAATTACAAGGCAAACTGCTTTACATGAAAACAAAAACATCTTTAATGAAACCCAAATATTTTCCAGTTCTAAGAGGTATAGTGACTTCAGTTTTGTGCATGTTGAGATTGATATTCAAGAATATATAGTATTAAACTGGAAAAATAATGATTTCAGTAATCAATAGAGATGAATTTTGTACATATTGTAGCTGCATGTTGCTATTTGATGGCTAAAGAAATATTTAACTGAAGAATGAGAAAATATCAGAGTGGATGATGACCGTGAGTAATTAAAGTGTTGACTGAAGAAGAGGAGCAACATGTTTTCATAAAAATAATATATTTCTTAAATTATTTGTCACACTCAAGACAATGAACTTGTTCTGTGGTTAATAGATACATTATTTAATTCATAACTTTTAAAATACATTTACCTTGCCTACAGTAAAGAAAAAATATTTGCATCCCAAGCTCCATACTGCCTTTTGGCCTCAGCCAAGAGTATACATATATTTGTGTAGTATAACTGTATGTCAGCATTAGGGGAAGCACAAAGAGAAAAATATTTAAATGCATTTTCAATAATCAGGATATCCTTTGAGAGTGAATGCTGGAAACTATTGAAAATCTGTTCATATATGAAACCAAGTAGCAATTTTATAGAAAAATAAGGTTTTAATTAACATTATCTATATCAACTCCCTTCACTAATTTTATGTGATCTAACAAATACATAGTTATAGGTGCTTCAGCTGTAGTGAATTTTTGGAATCCTTTCAATTTTAACTTAATAGAAAATTTTTCTTTCCACAAATGTAAGATTGAAACAGATTCTCTCATCAGTTCATAAAAATCACCATGTCCTAGTCCATTAGGTCACAAAAGATTTGGACACGCTTAGAAAGTAAACAACAAAAAAATAGTGAATGTTACTAGCTGCCGTGCCATGTCAGGCTACTTCAGGCATGTCTGACTCCCTGTGCCCCGTAGACTGTAGCCCTCCAGGCTCCTCTGCCCACGGGATTTTCCAGATGAGAATACTGGAATGGGTTGCCATTTCCTACTTCAGTTGAATGCCTATTAATTGTTAAAATGTATTTACTGATTTCAGTTTCTTTCTTGAAACAACTGCAATGAATGATTTTATTACAATTTTATAGATGAGATTAATGTTCAGAACAGTTAATGAATTCCCAAATCTACTTAAAATTTGCCAATTTCCCCAAATTTACTCACTAAAACCCAGCTTCCCTGGTGGCTCAGATGGTAAAGCATCTGCCTACAATGCTGGAAACCTGCACTTGATCCCTGGGTTGGGAAGATCCTCAGGAGAAGGAGATGGCAGCCCACTCCAGTCTTCCGGCCTGAAGAATTCGCTGGTCGGAGGAGACTGGTTGGCTACAGTCCATCTGGTCTCAAAGAATCAGACATGACTGAGCAACTTTACTTTCACTTTTCACTCACTAAAACCAACATTATGATCCTATTTACAAAACAGAAATAAATAGAAACCAAAGAGATGGCTACCAAATGGAAAAGAGGAGTAGGGATAAATTGGGAGATTGGATGGACATATACTGACTTATAATATATAGAATAGATAATAAGAACCTCTTGTATAGACCAGGGGACTCTATTTAACACTGTGCAGTGACCTATATGGGAAAAAAAAGATATCTAAAGAGTGGACACATGTGTATGTGTGACTGGTTTACTTTACGGCAGAAACTAACACAATGCTGTAAATCAGCTATAATCCAATAAAAGCTAGTTTAAAAACTAAGACCCACATTCCTTCCATCACCATCACCTCCCCAAACACACACACTTTCATGAACACAACAGCTTTTTTAGTTAACCCCTTCATTTTCCTGTGACTGGACCTTATTTATTTTTATCTCATAAATACAAAGGTGGAAAAGTTTCTCTTTTATATTAACTGGAAATGTGTCAAAGACAAGAGATGAATAAATGGAGAGAGACAGAGATGACTAAGGACACAAACAACCTTGTATCTTGTCCAAATTTGGGGTAGGATTTTAGATTTCTAAGGAGCATGGAATAGGAATTTTAAGCAAAATCATCTAGATTTCAAGACCTTGAGGCACTTGCTTAATATACGAGCTAAGTTTAAGAGATCATTTATCAGAACAAAGAATAAAACAGAGGAAACAGGCTGCCTTAAACCATTCTCAAAGTTATGCATATCTGACCAAGAATTAGAGGGGTCAGGGAATTCAGGGCCATCTCTCAGCACAGCATGGCACAATATTTATTTTTCACTTGACTTGCCCATGAATCTTTATGAATGAGAAGAGGGTATGAATGAACAAGGATAAGTCAGCTGTGTAAAAGTTGCAGAAAATTTATTGAGAGGAATAGCATCATTAAATCACAGCCCATCATTTTTGACTGTCTCATCATTCAGCTTCAGTATCAACAATCGTCATGATGTCTTGGTTTTTCCATATGATGCTTCCCAAATGACACAAAAGTGTATCCAAAATATTCAAATTTAATTTGCATAAAAATGGGTAATTTGCATTCTCTTTCTGTATCCTTCCTAGGAGCAAGGATAACAATGCTCCCCCTCCAAAATATGCCCATGTCTTATTTCCCATAAACTATTAATATGTTCCCTGACTTGGCAACAGGAAGTTAAGATTTCAGAGGCAATTAGTCGACTAATCAATTCGTGTTTTGAGGAGGATTATCCAAGGTTATCTGGGCGGCCTCAATCTGATGACATGATTCCTTAGAAATGGAAGCAGAGGAGGCAGGAAAAAAGTGTCAAGGAGCTGTAATATGAAGAAGATTTCTCTCTGCTGCTGGCTTGAGGGTGGGGACTGGCCACAAGCCAAGGAGTGTGGGCCGCCTGTAAAACTGACCAGTACAAAGAAAGAGATTCTTTTTACTGTTTCCAGAAAGTCACACAGCCCTGCTGACACCTAGATCTTGGTCCAGTTAGATTCTGCGTCGGGTTTCTGTTGTTTTAAGCCACTAAGCTGCCACAATTAGTGACAGAAGCAACAGGCAAATAGTACAGAATTGTTACATTCAAATATTTATGCTTGGGATAGAGTGAGGAATTAGGGAAACTATTTTTGTGTGTTTATTGCAATGGTTTATAAATAATCTTGGCTAAAAATGGAAAAATACGTATATAGCAGCCAGTTAGATTTACATTTGGATGTTAACACTGACCACCGATCTTCATTTCCAGATGTTTTGTGCGTATGCCTCCACTTCCATCATCTCCTTGGTCTGTAGCTATATCAACTTCTTTGCTCATTTATCTGACTAATTTTGAGTGTGCAGAATTAAATATTAAATATTATAGAGATGATCTGAGGCTAAGGCTGATACATCTTTCCTCAGAAAGAATTTATTTGCTTTTGGCAAGTATTTACCTGAGAGAATCAGCAACTGCACTTCGCGTTAATCCAGTCAGGGAACAATCCAATTCAAAGCTGGATTTTCATTCTTATGGGGTTCTGGAGGGTATCCATCTCCCTTATTTTTAGAGAATTTTATACTGCAATTTTGATTTCTCTCGTCCTGAGGCACTATTAAAATATCTTATTTTCTTTCTCAGTCACCTATAAGGGCATAATTAGCATCTTTTGGTAGAAAGTGGCTCAAAATGTTTGACTTAGCTCATTGGGTTTCTTTTTCCTACATTTTATATAACTCTGCTTTGTCCTCGTGATCTCACGTTTTTGATTCTGAAACGTTTTCTGCAGCTTCCCTCAGTGGTTCTCAGGGGGATGATCAGTTCAAAGTATCAGGCTGCCCTAATGGCTGTTTGTTACTCTACATGTTTAGCAGTAGGAGGGGAAAATGTGGTATCCGTGTGTTCTGTGCGAAAACAATGAATTGCTTACAAACTCTGAATATATATAAAAATGGAAACTTTTAAAATAGTACAGCCTAACCTTTCTTTACAAATGTGCATGCGTTGCTTTCTTATTTTCATCTAGAAATCTAAATTCCTTTTATTTTGGAAATGAAGACTTACTGAATACAGAGCACCTCTTTTTTAATTGCAGCTTTTACTTTATTGTTATGAATGTAATTTAAGGAAAATGATGTTAAAGGGCATGGAGGACATAGACTCAAACATATATTTTGGAGTATATTCTTTAAAATGGAACCATTACAACACAATTGGATTCTTTCTCTCTAGAATTTTAACACAGTTACATTGTACTTGCAAGAAGGAAGAGCTGAAGCAACATCTTGATAAAAATAAGATTTTTTTTTTTTGTAAATTAACACAATAAATAAATGTGGAGACTAACTCAAGGGCGGTTGTTAGCATGATGAGAGAAATAGTTTGCCATCATCTCCCCCACCCCCGCTGGAAACAGGTCTACAATTACACAGATGGCTTTTTCTTTTAGGAAGTTTAGTTGTCATTCACATTATATTTGATACACTTTGGAATGAATCAGATATGATTTTCTTCCATATGTCTAGCAGATCAAGCCCATTTATAAACACTAGTCACACCCATTCCAATCTGGTTCCACCAAGTGTAACTCCTCAGAGATAAATGAATCTCCTAAAAGTGCCTCAGATGACAGTAATGATAGACTTTAGTTAAAATTTTCCTGGAAAATAGTATGATATCTTCTGTCATGTTGGTGCTTATGAACTAGAAAAAAAAAGTGTCAGCAATTTGAAGTATTTTTATTTTATTCGCTGGCATTAGCTAAGAACCAAATATTTCCTTTATTGAGTCCCGCATGAATACTAATAAATGTTTGTATTTCTTAACAGCCTTTATGCAAGGGAAGAAAAAATAGGTGACATTTTTATTTTTAAAAAATATTCTAATCCAATTGTTTGAAAGACAGGAGATTTAGTTCAGCCAGGCGTCTCGGTCAGTTCTCTGCCCTTACAGCTCCAGCAAGTAGTCTGACCCTGCCAGGTGGTTTAGTCACTGTGACCCGCCAGGCCCCTCTGTCCATGGGATTCTCCAGGCAAGAACACTGGGGTGGATTGTCGTTTCCTTCTCCAGGGGGTCTTCCCGACCCAGGGATCAAACCTGGGTGCCCTGCATCGCAGGCAGATTCTTTACCAACCGAGCCGCCTCGAATCTGCTTGAACACTTCTACAATTGGAGAAGTCATTACCTTATATGCTGGAAAACTTCTCTTATGGAGGTTTATCTGACTCATTGGAAACTAATGGGTATTTTATCTCATGTATGTGACAGAGGCCAAACTTTTGTTGATGAAATTAAGGATTCTTAACCTTTGACACGGGTTTCCCAGGTGGTGCAGTTGTAAAGAATACACCCGCCAGTGCAGGAGACATGGAAGACAGAGCAGACCCGGGTTCAATCCCTGGGTCGGGAAGATCCCGTGGATGAGGAGATGGCAGCCCACTCCATTTTCGTGCCTGGAAAATGTCATGGGTGGAGGAGCCTGGCGGCTATGGAGTGGCAAAGAGTCTGACAGGACTGGGCACGCTGTTAGGGAAATTATATAAATAGCCTTATTTAGGCCTCAGCTACTGCTGTGGGTTTCAGCCACTCCTGCTGTGAGTGTTGGAATAAAAACACAGTAGACAACAGGAAGCAGATCTTTGGAATTTGTTAAGTCCCTGGAGGAGGTCTGACCAACCACTCCTGGGCTTAGCAACATTCCAAGATTTGCAGAACAAAGCAAGCAGCATTGTAAACAAATAACAGAAGAGAGCTGCAGTTTTGCTCCGGTCTGATAATGATATCCATCTGCGGCCTGGGGATTATAAGCAGGAACCCCAGACTGCAGTCTCACCCATGGAGGGGAGGCGCTGCCTGCGACCTTTCCCCAGCTGGGACTCCAGATGTGCTGGGTCACCGGATGTTGGTCAAAACCCAATTTGGTGATGTATCCTCTGCTGTTTCTATTTCTGTCTTCTTTTAATGTTAGTGTAGTGAAAGTAAGCTTCTCTAATAAATATTAGTATTATTTATTTGCATAGAATGAGTAACTTTTTTTGTTAATAAATCCTTTGAACCCGAGAGGAAAGTGAAAGCTTTCGGAAAAACACACGCGTGTTCACACAACCTTTGTCACTGTACCACTTACCTCAAACATTGGTTTACTATTTTTATTTTGTCATTTGTTTAATAAGAAATCACTAAAAGATCTGTTACTTTTTGTTTGTTTTTGGTTTAGTTCATAATTTGTTGTCATCATCGGGATTATTGGAAATTTTAGCCTTTTCTCTGGAAGCGTTAGTCCTGTTGCACTGCTCATTACAAATACATACCATCTTATTCTATATGCCCCCCTTTTGACACATCCTTTTGAAAGGAAGCTTTAGGTGGATTCTGCAATCAACATCAATTCTTTGGGCAGGTACCATGCTTCATTTAACGTATAAGAAACATTTGTAGTTATGAAGTCCTAATTATTATTTGAGAGCCCTGTGAATTTTTGAATAATTTTTATTGAATAACTATTCATCGTTGACTTCAACAATGCTGTGTAGGGCAATAACTGGCACCCACTGCTCACACTTCTCATTGTCTTTCTTTCCTTGCCCTCATGCAGTGAAACAGATCCTTGTAAACCTTTTGTTTTTCTTAGTTAGTAAGCTTTCATTCATATGTATGAGTGCACAGCACGGCAGCAATGGAAAGGCCTGTGGGGTGAGGTGAGAGTGATTTATTTGTACTACATGTTGATCTCTTCCTCCGAGATAAGAATGATGTCCCTTCACCTCAGAAGCTTGCATCTCTAGGAGGCTGATCCTCTGATGCACAAAGAAAAATATGGCATTAAACTAATGGGGTGCTCTTAGAGCAGAAACCACAAAGATTTTTGTTCTTTTAGCATCAAGAAGGACATAATATGAGTGCAACTGAGAGCTAGTATAAAGCAAAAGATAAGAAAATGGATTTCAGAGTGCATTCGTGAGTAATTTTTTAAAGAAAGGATACATTATGAGTTCCATACTTTCTGAATCCTAAAATGTGCAAAATGCCTTCTGCCTGTGTATTTGAAAACCTTAGTTGATCATATTTTCTATATTCTTATTCTGTTTTTAAAAATATTTTAAAGCATTATTATGCCACATCTAGTCTTCAGTACTAGATATGAGAAATGTGGATTTTTTTGTTTGTTTTTCTCTCTGTGTATACACACACACACAAACGCTCACAAATACATATGTCTATTTTTTCCCCTTTTATCACACTATACTGCACCTCTCCCTTCTAGCATATAGAATTTCTTCTGAAAAGTCAGCTGATAGCCTAACAGAAGTTCCCTTGTACATAACTTACTGTTCATCTCCTGTTGCCTCTAATATTCTCGCTTTATACTTGATTTTTGTCATGTTAATCACAGTGTGTCTTGCTGTGGCCCTCTTTGCTTTGATCCTGCTTGGGACCCTCAAATGGGAGGTGACTCACAGGGTGACTGATTGTGGCGTCAGGAGTTTCTGACTTAGTGTCTGCCTGCTAACAAGCAAAGCCCTTTCCTGACGTGGGTCTGGTGGGCCCCAGAGCTACCTAGTGGGGCCGGATCCAGGGCTGCTGACTGAGAGGCCCAAGGAGCCTCAGAGCGGGTGTCAGCTTCCTGGGGGCTGGGGTCACAACCCAGGACATCCTGAGGGTAGGGCTGGCAGAGTGGCATATAACTGCCTGCAGGGTTCACTTTCCAAAACTGGTGGTAGCCTCTCTGTGGATAGAACTGGGCCCCAGATCCCGACATGGCAGGCTGCTGGGCTTCAGTAGTCCTGGGGCTGGTGCTGGCACACTGTTCAGCAGTGTGATCTAGAGTGTGGTGGGGCTGTTGTCTGCCCACTGGTGGCTACCCAGCTCCTGCAAGCGCTCCTATGGGGTCTGTGGGGCCCGGAGCTGCTGTCAGCCCATGGGTGAATGGGACGTGGGCGCACGTGGTCCCCAAGTAGTGCTCGGCACTGGGAGGGGAATGAAGACCTGCCGTCTCTGTCTGCATGTCCCCGATGGTGCGCGTCCGCTGGCGGGTGAAGATGTTCAAGGGTCACTCGTCTGCACTGGCGGGGAGGCCTTGCGATCTCCCTGATGCTGTCGGATGCTCCTAGGGTTTCCTGCTGATAGACTCACACCATACGCGTCCTTTTGGGGTCATCTTTTTTCCCCAACACAATGTCTTTGACATCCATCTATGTTTTTTGCACATATCAGTAATCCATTTTTAAATTTTTAATTTATTTTGCAGAGTAATATCTATTATGTGGGTATACTGCATTTATTTTATCATTGCTTTCTTTTCTATAGTACAGAAGCTAGTTAAAATATCAGCTCCAATTAGCATGCTGCTGCTGATGCTGCTAAGTTGCGTCAGTGGTGTCTGACTCTGAGCGACCCCATAGACGGCAGCCCACCAGGCTCCCCCGTCCCTGGGATTCTCCAGGCAAGAACACTGGAGTAGGTTCCCATTGCCTTCTCCAATGCATGAAACTGAAAAGTAAAAGTGAAGTCGCTCAGTCGTGTCTGACTCTTCACGACCTCATGGACTGCAGCCCACCAGTCTCCTCCGTCCATGGGATTTTCCAGGCAAGAGTACTGGAGTGGGTTGCCATTGCCTTCTCTGCCAATTAGCATAACAGGATACAAATAACTTATAGCTTGAGAGAGCAAATGGGAGACACATCGTCCTTTGTGCTTGCTTTATAATTTGTATTATAGACCATATTACCAAATTACAGACTTGTCATTTGCAAAGATCTCTGAATATATTCACAGACTTTATCACATGGAAACCAGCAAGAACAGAAATTATTGCTTCTTGAAACATTCCATTCCTTATGTTGCCAAAAATTGTTGCTTTGAAACTGTTATGCATGAAACCATAATACTGGGATAATAGAACCCTAATGAATGTAAGTCACTATTTAAACTGGAAGCTCATCAGTGGGATAGCGCTGTAAAGTGTTTGAAGATGGATATTACTGCTCTAGTAACATCAGTCATGTGTCTAAACTGCTTTATGCACGTTTGTCTTAAATATATTTCCATCATTTAGTTCTCAGAGAAGTGTCACTTAGACCACAATAACTTCAAAACAACCAATGAAAGGGAGAGTAATTTAAAAAGCCTTCTAGTGTTTTCCCACCTCAGGGCTTTCCTGATGCCCACCTTCTAGTTTGTCTTCTCAGTAGATTTTTAAGTCCAAACTCCTGGTCCCAAGCCCCTGAAGAGACCAAGTCCACACAGCAATGCAAAAGCATAACAGGGTTTATTGCTAGCCGGGCTAGGGCGCAAGTCTCATCCTCGCAGTGGAATCGACAAGAGCCCCGCGCTCCAGATCACAGTTGCTTTTATACAGGCAGTTCTTTGTTACAGCATTGGTATAGCTGGGAGTCAATGTTTGGTCAGTTTAAACTGCGCATCTGCCCTGGATGGTTTGTCTCTGGGCGACCACGGGACTTTCCTGGCTTGTGGGGGGAGGTATGAGGTGAGGGTGGGGGAGGTCGCTGGAACTAGGGCAGGCTGTATATCACAGGAGCCTGTCACGGAGTAAGGTATGGGGAGGTGTGAGGATGGGGGAGGTCTCTGCAGCTAGGGCCTGCTGAATCTCCCAGCAGCCTGTCACGGAAGCTGTTTGGTTTACACACCACAAGATGAGTAAGATAAGACCTTAAATCCAATTAACAGATTACAAAGCGCAGAAATCTTTGCTTAAGAGCATCTTGAGTTTTAAGGAGTCCTGCGCTCCACTGCCTCTGGCTAGTGATCCCTGGGATCAGGAAACTCGGGGCCAAGGAGAGTTTCTCATTTAGAACGTAACACTCTCCACTCTAGACTATGCTCCAGAAACCTGGCAATTGTACTACAAGGCCCTGAGTGTAATTCTGGTTTCTGTGTATCTGAGCCTTGAAGGGCATTCCGACTGGCTACTTAGGGAAGAGCGGGGGGCTGGACCTGGCCGTCCACTCACCCCTTGGTAACCGAGGAGCAGAGGCTCCCGGGCCAGGAACCGGAAGGCAGTGACCAGCTCTCCCTTAGTTCTGCTCCTCAGCCATGGGTATATAAGGAACCGAGAACTCTACATTTGAACCTGGCCTTCCAGGTCATTGGGAAGAATATTTGTCAAGGTATAAGCATAAAATATATTTTAATGAAAAGTTTGATGGCTTAATTTAGATGTTAAGCTACTTTTATGTATGGCGAGTCTTTATGTGTATTCTTGCCCAAGTCCTGAAAATGTAAGAAACAAATTGAGTATGTTTTTGAGTCTAATGTTAGATGAGTATCACACGTCAGGTATGAAAAGTTTTAAGTAACTCTGTTTCCAGTACGTTTTTCCTGGGAGGTTGCTCAGGAGCTGGATCTGCATCTGTTCAGAGAGGAGGAGAGTAGAATGGTCTGTTCACTGCCTCTTCCTGTGTTTCCATCCGTGAAAGGTGGGGAAGGAGTTTATGCTCTTTTGTCGTGTTTTAACAGACCAGGCTTCTTTTTATTCCAGTCATGTAACCATTCTTTATTTGAAATAGTGATGACTCTCTACCATTTTCAAGTAGATAATCACACTACTCTCAGAGCTGTTTTATTTACAATAGCACATTCAAACACTAGAAAACCAAACCAAAAAGTAACTTTTCTTATGAATTTAAATGTGTATTTTAAATGCTAAGTATTTTAGAAAAGATGAAGGATACAAGGAAGTGTATATTTTTAGAGTTGAAATTTTTACACAAGAGTTTTACAAGGCCATATATCATCTGTGTAAATGCCGAACACAATAGATTTGAAAATATAAATTTAAAACTATGTATGCCAAGAACAGCATAGAAATAATAAAAGGAAAGAAGAATTATGCTCTAATAAATGTCATGTTTTTAATACCTTATAGAGCATAATTAAGAATAAATTAAAAATATAAACAATTCCAGAGAGCAATTGGGCAATGAGTAAGAACAATTAACTGGAAAAGTAATAAAATAGGTAAAAATATGTAATATTTTATGCAACTTATCACTTGCTAGTAGTAAAAAATGATAAAATAGAAAGAATAATGACACATAATTTTTAAATTTGTCAAATTATATAAAATGTTAAGATGAAAGTAATGCGCTATGTTTGACATTGGACACTCAGGTTAACATCACCATGTCTGTCATTTGCTCTCATATATTAAGGAACATGTCTAGTACTTTAACCTAGGAAAATGACCTCATGCACAGGCATTTATGACAGGCATTTCTCATACCAGCATTATTAATATTAAAAATAAATGAGGAAAATTATAGATAAATTACTCCACAAGCATATAATATGATCGTCTACAACTATTAAAACAATGTGCTCCAAAAGATATTTATGGTATTGAATTATTCATTTTAAAAGGTGTTTCATTAAATTTATTTTAAGATAATGATCACATTTTTATAATACAAATGACAAAGGATATTATTTATGATGCCTCACTGTTTAAATTATAAATTATTTTTTATGTCTCTTCATATTTTCCAACACATATATATTTTTTAAAGGAAAAATATATTTTGAATAATTTTGAATTAAGATTCTCATTTTACTGCATTTGTGGAACACATGAGACTGGGGTATTCTAATAGAGAGTAGCAGGTCCAAAACTCAGGATTCCAAACCAAAATTCTCCCGAGGTTATCTTTTCTCTCCACAATCTGATGTCTCAAATCTTTTGTGTATTACTGTCTGTATTGATCTGCCTGAATTCACCTTGAATACTTCGTACTGAATCCAGCAGTGGTTTTGCAGTGAAAAGGCACTGAGTTTTAAAAATAATAGAACTTCAAATGTTGATATTAATGTATTAAATAGCTTCACAGTAAAACTCGCAATAGAGGAGATGGATGGAGAGGAACTGGAGCTAGGAGTTGGAGGGCATGGGGGGTTTTGCAGTTTTCTGCAGAATGAGAATTTCCAAGTTAATTTGTGTGCAGGATCCAAACCAAAATAACACAGTGAGAAAGTGAAACTGTACAAAAGTGTAAGCTGAAATCATGGAGGAAAAGAACAGAGCAAATTGTGTAATGAAGCGGTCCTCGACATGACCATAGTTTATCCAGCACCTGGAGGAGGAAAGGGAAACGCCTCCAGCATGCTTGCCTGCAGGATGTCATGGCTGGAGGAGCGGAAGGGCTGCGGTCCGTGTAACCAGAGTCAGACACGACTGCGGACTAACTTTCACATTTCACTTTTCATACACACCTGAGGCACCGCAATGAAGAGACATGAGTGGGCAGGTAGGAATCACAGTTCTCATTCGCTTCCCTTAAATGTCAGCCCCAGACTATCATAAAGCCATATTTTGAACACCAATACTACTAACAAAATATAAAAATGAGCTATTATTACATAAACATGCACATGTGTATTCTGCATGTGTGCATATATGTGTGAACGTAAATAGTTCTTGCATATCTTATGACCAAGCTAGACAGCATATTAGAAAGCAGAGACATTACTTTGCCAACAGAGGTCCATCTAGTCAAGGCTGTGGTTTTTCCAGTAGTTGCGTATGGATGGGAGAGTTGGACAGTGAAAAAAGCTGAGCGCCAAAGAATTGATGCTTTCGAACTGTGGTGTTGGAGAAGACCCTTGAGAGTCCCTTGGACTGCAAAGAGATCCAACCAGTCCATCCTAAAGGAGATCAATCCTGAGTGTTCATTGGAAGGACTAATGTTGAAGCTGAAACTCCAATACTTTGGCCACCTGATGGGAAGAGTTGACTCATTGGAAAAGACCCTGATGCTGGGAAAGAGTGAAGGCAGGAGGAGAAGGGGATGACATAGGCTGAGATGGTTGGATGGCATCACCCACTCAATGGACATGAGTTTGGGTGGACTCCAGCAGTTGGTGATGGACAGGGAGGCCTGGCGTGATGAGGTTCATGGGGTCGCAAAGAGTCGGACATGACTGAGTGACTGAACTGAACTGATCTTGCCAGGAAGTAGTTTTCCATCTTAATCTGGCTACTCTTCAGAATAGAAGTGTGTGGGTTTATCTGTCAGAGGAAGCACTTGGAGTATGTTTCCAGTTCAGAGAGTGATGTCTGAATTAGATTCCTGCAGGATGCCTAGTCTCTGTAAGTTCCACTAATATAAACTGAAATACCTATGCATTGGACACTTACTTTTGAAGATTTGACCAGAAGATTCTCATTAAGTCCCATTTCCTAACTTTTTATTGATGATAAAATTATTTAAGGTGTAATGAGAAAAGTGCAATATTAATTCATCATAAAATTATATAGAAATAGCAGCATTCCTGATTAAATAACATATGGTAGCTCATTACTTAAAAACTAATCTAAAAACTAAATAAATTAAGTTTATTTTCATCATTAAAACCAAATTCTCTACATAACACTCAGTTAATTTTTAAAAAATGAAATACTTTTCCTTGTATGTTTTAAATTTTTTATTGTATTTCTTTTTTATTCATCTAATACTTGTTAAAAATGCTTCATTTTTAATACTACTTTTTAGAAGGTAATGTGAACATTACCTTTTAGAAATGTATATTTGCTAATATTTATCTATATTTAAAATTAAACTATTTAGGAATCTTAAATATGACTTTGAAAGATATAATAATTTTTTCAAAACTATATCAAATGTGAAGTCATCATTATGAAAGTAGATGAGCTTGTGCCTTGTTATATATAACTGGTTTGGCATGCTTTTCTAATTTTTTAAATATATAAATAGCAATTCACTGAAGTAGCTTCTCTTTTCTTCCATAACAATTTGAAGGTCACATTTTTTATTAAATGAAAATTATCCCTTCATTTCAACAGTATCTTTCCCAGTTTCATATTTATGTATTTTTACATATAGGCCTAAGTTATATGAAAATAGCTGTTTTATATTAAATTGAAAGTCTAGTGCTTTGAATTAATGACTGCATTTCTTTAGTAATCTTGAACACTGTGCCTACATGGCTTCTTTTATACATATTCAGGATGGAATTTGAAATTAGGACTATAAGAGGAAGATAAATATTAACATTGCATGAGATGAAGTATTATAGGAGAAAAGGTAACCTTGGTATTTTGTATTACCTACAAAATACCACAGATTTTAGGGACATGAGCATTTTAAAAATTTCCATCTTTGGTTATTTTCTCACAAGACAAAATTTAAAATGCTAATATTAAACTGTGATCACAGAAGGGGAAAAAGGCAGATTAAAAGAAAAAAAAATGAAGACACTAATAAAAGGGCTGGGAAACATCCTAATTATACAGTGCAGTATACAGAAAATTATCCTTGAAAAGCTTGGCTCATAGTGGGCTGAATTTTTGTGTTAATTAGGTGCATCCTTCACTAAGTGTGTCTTTAACTTACTTAAATTGTTTCCAGTTCAGCACTTCATGTTTAGAAACAAACAGAAAATAGCTCTGCTCCCCTTTAAAAATCAAGATAAAGATAAAATAATTACTAGAAGTATAGACTCAATTTTTTAAATTAAAGTATGAAAAATCTTCTCATTTATTTGGTTTAGGAAGATACATTTTGTCGGACACTCTTTTTTTCAAAAGTCAAGTACAAATTAACTTTGGGAAGTTTAATGTATTTGGGGGTCAAACATTAATTCCTGTATTGTTCGAGAACAGCAAAAAAGAACCTAAAAGTCTTTAAATCATCTAGACACAAGAGAATATGGCTGACCCCAAAATTCAAGAGCTCATAATATACCATACATCATTCTTTGCCAATGTCATATTGAGTATTCATAACATAAAAATTGTACTTCTCAGTTACATATTAATACAAACATTCATATTTTCCTTTTTAGTCCCCTAAAACACTATTTAAATTCATCTGGCAAAATGTTGTAAACTTACCTTAAGCTTTCTAAAATCTCAGTTTTTTGGTCTGTTAGTTTCCTCATGAATTATTTACAGTAATCAGTCCCTTAAAGTGATTAGACATGATATTATTCAGCAAAGAGTTATTAATGGTATCACTGAAGATATTAAATTGTTTTTAAGGGGAATCTCTGCACAATACATGGATAGATACAGGATGGTAAACAGGGAGGAAGAGAGAAAATACTGCTTCAAGAAATATGCTTTAAAGTCTGTGTGTAGTCTTTGAATGTCTTGCCTGGAGAATCCCAGGGATGGAGGAGCCTGGTGGGCCACAGTCCAAGGGGTCACAAAGAGTCTGACACGACTGAGCGGCTTCACTGTGCTATATACTAGTGTATAGAAGTGCCAAGGTTTCTTTATCCATTCATCTATTGAAGGACATTTTGTTGCTTCCAATTCACTGGCATGAATAAATTTCCATAAACGATCTTGTATGTTTTTGTGTGACCATATAGTTTTAACTAATATCGGTAAACAGAAGCATCGTTGCTGGATTATGTGAGAAGGCTATGTGCACCTTTGTCGGAAGCTGTGAAACTCCTCCAAACCAGCTGTTTCGCTTTGCATCCCTTTCAGCGATGAACGAGACGTTCTGTGGCTTTGCGTCCCCTCCACTGTTTTGGGTTGCTGGTGTTCTGGAGTGTCACCATCCTAACAGGTGCATACTAGCATCTTCTTGTTTTATTTATGATTCTCTATTGATCAATGCCATTGAGTACAGATTCATTTGCTTATTCGATATATATCTTCTACATTGAGGTGTCCAGGTCTTTTTCTCATTTTTAAAATTGAGTTGTTTATTTTCTTATTGTTGAGTTTTTAGAAATTTTTGCGTAATTTGGATATCCATCCTTTAAAACGTGATTTGCCAATATTGTTCCTAGATCTTTGGTTTGTCTTTTCACTTTTTAGTAGTATTTTTCACAGAGTAGATGTTTCTAATTTTAGTGTTGTTGAACTTACCAATTTTCTTTCTAAACAGTTTTATTCTATTGTATCTAAAATGTCATAGCCAACCCAAGGTAACCTAGGTTTTCAGCTGGGTTGTTTTCCAGAGATTATAGTTCTGAATCTTGTGTTTAGATCTATGATTCATTTTGTTACTTATAGGAGGAAGGCTTAATTTCAGTGTCTAAATTCATTTGATTGCATGTGATTATCCACTTGTTCCAATACCATTTGTTGAAAAGTCTTTTGCTCTCCATTGCATGGCCTTTGTCCATGCCAATGATCAGCTGACTGCATTTGTGTAAATCTGTTTCTGGTCCATTCCATTATATTGGTCTGTCTGTTTATTTGCCAGTACCACCCTGTATCGATTCATGCAGCTTGATGGTCAGTCTTAAAGTAGGATGGTATCGGTCCACTTACTTTGTTCTTCAGTATTACGTTGTCTAGTCAAAGCTTTGGTTTTCCAGTAGTCACATATGGCTGTGAGAGTTGGTATAAAGAAAGCTGAGCACCAAAGAATTGATATTCTTGAACTGTGGTGTTGGAGAAGACTCTTGAGAGTCCCTTGGACTGCAAGGAGATCCAACCAGTCCATCCTAAAGAAAATCAGTCTTGAATATTCATTGGAAGGACTGATGCTGAAACTGAAACTCCCAATACTTTGGCCACCTGATACAAAGAACTGATGCATTTGGAAAGACCCTGATGCTGGGAAAGATTGAAGGCAGGAGGAGAAGGGGACGCCAGAGGATGAGATGGTTGGATTGCGTCACTAATGTGATGGACGTGAATTTGAGTAGGTTCCAGGAGTTGGTGATGGACAGGGAGGCCTGGTGTGCTGCGATTCATGGGGTCACAAAGAGTTGGACACGAATGAGTGGCTGAACTAAACTGAATCACATAGGTAAGAATAAATTCAATTATAAGTGTGGACAGTTAAACTGATAGATAAGTTTTGTAGATTGTTAAATATTTTTGTAAATAATGTGGTCCAATCAAAAATGTGACCTTCTTCTAAACTGAAAATTATTTAAAATTATGTATTAGATGTATTAAAATTTTTTCTATTTTCTCACAAAGTCCTATTGACATTGGTTAGCTTATATAATTGCAATCATGCTAAATTAAGAATTAAATGTAAAAGATTAAACAAAATAAAAGATATCTGAAAGTCATGTGTAGGAAATTGTATTGCTCTTTGCTAATTAAGAAGACCAACTATATAACAATGAGGAAGAAATTAAGAAAAAAAGGGACTAATTTAGAATACAGATAATATTGTTTCAAGTCTTTAAGTTCCCTGCATGCGCGCATGTTCAGTCACTTCAGTTGTGTCCGACTTTTTGCTACCCCGTGGACTGTAGCCCTCCAGGTTCCTCTGTCCATGGGATTCTCCAGGCAAGATCACTGGAGTGGGTTGTTATGCCCTCCTCTCGGGTACTTCCTGACCCAGGGATTAAACCAACGTCTCCTGCATTGGCAGGTGGATTCTTTACTCACTGAGCCACCTGGGATATCAGTAAGGTCCCTAATGCATTTAGAAATACAACTTGTTTTGCTAACAGAGGAAAAAGCGCACAGCTGCCACAAAAACAAAACAAAACAGAACTTCGATAGGTTAGTGGAAAGTTGTTTTAACTACAAAATGTAAGGAACTGAAGTTGTCCTAGGAAGATTCAAACTGTAGTGCAGAAAGCTACTTGAATGTTGAGGCTTCTCCATGGATTTCAAGAAAGTATTATCAGCTTAATGAGGTGACATATAGTTGAATGAACTGACAGGCAAAGTGATCTGAAATACGAAATAAGTAATTCTGGGGATGAGATTGGAGGTCACATAGGGAGGCCTGTGTCTTAGGCAGGTGTAAATACAAGAGGTAATAAGCTATGGCTTTATCTTTGCCTAGCTCATACTCACTAATCACTGATTCTTTGTTTACCTTTTCTTAGTAGTCCTTGATTTCTTCACATTGTATTTTCATTCCTTGCTGTATCTTTGAGAGCCTGGTTTAAAACAAAATTCTAATTGTTAGCCTTTCCTTAAAATTGTCATAGATTGAATAGCTTAGAAAATAAACACAGATGAATATCCTGTAGTTCCATATTCACATTCCCTCTGATTTTAGTGAGCATCCTATTCTCTCTGGGAAGAGAGATTCCTCTCTGAATGCTTTTTCTTACAATTAGCTTGGCTATGAAATTCCGAATTCTAGTGAGATTCAGCTTCATTCTTTCTCTAGGACTATGAGACACGATTTGATTCATAGTTTTAATCTTTGTGGCTTTAATTAAAATTTAAATAACATCAGTTGCTCTAGTTGCTGTTTTTTACTCTTCAGGGATTCTAGTCATTTTTAATATTGTGTTTTGGGTGCTGATGCAAGTCTTTGGTTAACAAGAATAGTTTCATTGTTTGGAACAGAAAGTTTCAATCACTTTTGCCACTTCTAGTTTTACTGAATTTATTTCTGCTGCTTTGTGTGCAGGTATGCATATGTGATTTCCGATGTAGATTTACAAAACTTTCTCATCCATTATTTTGCTTTAATTACCTTTCCTGATTTTTCTGAAGGATGAGGTGAAGATTAATTTTTGTATTTTCCTTCCTAAAGCTGATGCTTGATCATAAATTAATAATTCTCTCTCTTACCAAGCTTGCAATGACACTGCAGATCATTTTAGCATTTGGGACATAATTCAAGCCCGCTGTTACAGGACTGAACCATCTTTCTGGTGCTGGAGTAGACAAGAAAACACTCCAGAGAGTCCATCATTGGTCTGCGCTCCTCACCTCACTTTTCTTTCTTTTAAGCGCTTTCTATTTTTGTGTGACTTGCCACTTCAGAAACTACACGTGAGCAAGGAAGTTCATGTGTAATGCTTAAGATAGTCAGACTCCCCCTTCCCATACACAGAAGTCTTTATCTGCAGAATGTGGGATGCTTGGTGTCACAAGAGTGATTTCCACCCAAGAATTCTTGTCTTTAAGGACTCTATTATTAATTTGAACAGAAGGTAAATAATATAGTGATAGGATATCAATTAAAAAAAAAAACTCTCCTGAAAGATCTGCTAAGCCAACCACTAACAGCTTCTGAAGAGCAGAAGATTATGACTGATTGGCTCTGTATTCCACCCTGCCGAGCACAGAGCCCGTCATGAGGTTCAATGCTGTTTGATAGGTAAGAATAAGGAAGAAAGAAATGAAGCAATGAAGGGAAAAAAGAAGAGAGAAGGAGAGATACTTCTCTTTAAAACTCTTCAAAGATGTCCCACTGCAGTTAATAACATAGTTTTCTTACCGGGGTCTTCAAACACCCCATGATCACATCTGCTATTCCTCCAAACTCACCTGTCTCTATTACACCGTTACTTATGCCTGAAAAATCGCTCTCTTTTCAGGCCCTCTGAGTCCCCAAGCTGTTTAGTACATCCCGAAGACATCACATGTTTTATTGCCTAATCCTGTAATTTTTCTCACAACCCTCAACCTCTCTACACATTTACCTAAATAACGCCCTTTTAAAATTCCTCATCATAAGCATCATATTCTTGAAATTCTTTCCTGACTAACTGAACTTAAAATGCTTTCCTCTCCACTATAGTTATGTACATAACACTTAAAAAATGTTTATCAACAGTACCATAACGTTTTATATATTTCTTTGATTATAGACTCCATGGGATCAAACCCAAACTGTTTCATTCACTGGAATACATTCAGTACTTACTTAGTTTATAGTTTGGTACATGTCTGCATAGTAGTTATTTTAATATTTGTTAGATGAATATGTTAACACATTTAAAATCAATAATTTAATTTAAGTGAATTAAAATGCACAAGCATAGAATAACTTATCCCGTGGTGATTACAGAAGAAATCATTGGGGTTGCATTGTATGGGGTAATCTCTATGTCTCATAATTTGACATGGTACCAAGGCAAAAACATGCTCTCAAGTAAAGTTGAATAAAAGATAAGTTCAGTAGAGATGGGTGATCTAAGGCTAAATGGTATCTCAGTTTTAAGGTTTAGATTGAGATATGGCTCAGAAGTAGGATGAGAAATAGTGAACAATGTTGCTTAAAACAAACAATATTTGAGATAAGGAGTTAGGCTAGGGAAAAAATGAGAGAAAGGGAGCAGGCTGAAGATCTAAAGTAATTAATTTGCCCTCTGTTCCTGAATGTAAGTGGAATCATATAACTTTAGAATTTATGTAGAGAATTTAGTGAAATTGGCATTTAAACCATAAAATTATGAGATATAAAATCACCTTGAGCATGTTGATAAGTTATACAAAGGATGAGGAGAAAATTTAATTTTAGTAGGGATGGTAAAGACCAAAGGAGAAGCAATGATAAAGAATAAAAGTTATATAAAGTTTTTATGACTTATAATCTTAAAATATAAGAATAAAGGATTGAAGAATGGATGAAGGATTGTGATTTATTTTTAAACTCATTTTTGTAACTTTTATTTTCAAATATTTATAGTGGAAGTTATCATTTATGCATTCAAAAATAGTTCTTACTATTTGGTTTTCTTTGAATTCTACTATCATTTGCTAAATAATACATTAAATAATATAAAAATACTCAAGTAATACAGATTTAAAGCAAAATCCAGGTTTTCCTTTTCACTTCCTCAGTTCTCTGATATCTGTCTCCAATCTTGAATGTTTTGTTCCTGCTATAAACTATTTACTAAACTGTTAGAAATACTGATTGTAGAAAGTAAATTTTTCTCATATATTACATTATTAATATCACTAGTTTTCTCTGATTACAGAGCAAAACAAAAAATAAACATTCAACAGTGTGAATTCATTTGAAACATTTCACCAAGGACAACTCTTGATCTTATATAGCTTTTAAAGTACAAAAGTATCATACAATTCTAACTCTCTTTGGTAGGTAGATACCTCCTAGGTGGCTAGATAGACTAACACTTCCACATTCTATAAATCTTGAAAATGATCTTGAACCACATTATCTTCCAAAAAGGGAATGAATTGAGATGAATCCAGTAGGTCTGTTATCTAACATAATAGGTGCCTAGTAAAGGGTCTCCAGAGTAACAGATTTTTAGCAAGTATTGATTTGCATTAAATGAACAAGTATCCTAGGTTCCCATGATTCAAAGCTTTTCCCTCTAGGTGCTTGCTAATCCTTAGATATATTTCAGGCTTCCGTGGGCTGCTGACAGATAACCAAGAGGAAATGATGGAAATGATTTCTGCTTTCAGCCTCTGAGCAAGGGAACAGTTCTGAAAAGACTGAGTTGAGGTAAGATCACCAACACAACTATCAAAGGTGGAGCAGGCCTCAGACTGAGTAATTAAGACCTGAAATAAATCCAAGAAGTAAGTTTGCCATTGAAGATCAGTTCAAGAATTGACATTGGTGTACACCTGTGCAGTCGTGTCCAGCTCTTTGCAACCCTATGGACTGTAGCCCAGCAGCCTCCTCTGTCATGGAATTCTCCAGGCAAGAATCCTGGAGTGGGTTTCCACTCCCTCCTCCAGAGGTTCTTCCCAACCCAGGAATCAAACTCAAGTCTCTTTCATTGGCAGGCAGTGCTTTACCACTGTTGCCACCTGGGAGGCCCTTATATAAATATCCATACAGTTATTAGACCAGGAAATATTTGCAAGACACAAGGGGGGCTTCTGCTGAAGTAAGTCAATGAATATATTTAACTGGGAAAAACAATTGGAATAGAGATAAAATTAGAAGAATATACATTCCTGTATGTCTGAAATACTATGAATTTTAGAAAGGTGTTTATTCATTAGGGAAAAGTTAATGGACTATTTGTAGTATCTGTGATCTATAATTTATGAAATATTATTTTCAAGGCTAATATGTTCATTGGATTAACATGTTTAGTTTCTTGTAAGATTTGACCAACTAATTAATTGTGGGGCCTCTCTATTTTCCTTTTCTCTCCAACTCTCTAACCCGCCCTGTAGTGCTCCAGGGCAGGAGTCAGAAAGCCGGGCGAGCCCTCGGTCTGGGACAGAAGGACCCTCTGAAGTTATCTTCCCAGGATGGGAGCCTCTGGAAGATCAGCCCCGAGGAGGGGGTGAGCAGACCGCCCGCCCCACAGCCCCACAGCCTCCCTCACCCAGAGAGAGGCACTCAGACACGGCGGGGGTTCTGTCAAAGCAGTTCAGTTTTATTGAGCTGAAGGGCTAGCTTATATAGACAAACAGCGCCGGAAGGCAAAGGGCGCTGGGGTTTCAAATGGGGCTTTCCAGGAGCTTGGCCAATCACTGTAAAGGTCACGTATCCAGGTGGTGGCGCACCAGTGTATACTGGTCACTCCCAGCATTGCTAAGAGGAAGTTAGCCATGGCCAATCGCATTTTTTTTTTAATTTTCTTTACTTTATTGTGTTGGTTTTGCCAAACATTGACATGAAACCGCCATGGGTTTACATATGCTCCCCCTCCAGAACCCCCCTCCCTCTTCCCTCCTGATTCCCTCCTCCTGGGACATCTCGGTGCACCAGCCCCGAGCATCAATCCTGGGCTGGCGATTGATTTCACATATGATAATTAACATGTTTCAATGCCATTCTCCCATATCATCCCACCCTTGCCCTCTTCCACAAAGTCCACGAGTCTGTTCTATACATCTGCGTTCCTTTTGCTGTCTCGCATGCAGGGTTCTCGTTACCATCTTTCTAAATTCCATATATATGCGTTAGTATCCTGTATTGTTGTTTTTCCTTCTGGCTTACTTCACTTTGGATAATAGGCTCCAGTTCCGTCCACATGAGTAGAACTGATTCAAATGAATTTTTCCTTAATGCTGAGTAATATTCCATTGTGTATATGTACCACAGCTTTCTTATCCATTCCTCAGTTGATGGGCATCTAGGTTGCTTCCATGTCCTGGCTATTGTAAACAACAATCGCATTTTTTTGTAAATAGCCTCAGTCCCGCCCTCTTGATCTCCGCCAAGCGCCATCTTGTCATGAGCACATGTGAGGTGCCCTACAATTAATGGCTTTGAATCAACAACCAATGGAATTTCTAGGTGGTTTTCCCATGAAAAACAATCCTTGAAATATTGTGGTTCTAGTCCTTATTACAAAGTCCTCTGCCATAGACATTATCTGTTTTCTTCTACCTGTTTTATTTTAAACTATATGTGTAGTTTATTTTAAACTAAATACATATATATATATATTTCTCTAGAAAAACTGATTTTTATCACATCAATTCTTTTGAGCATCTGAACTGTTATTGTAGCTTGATATTTATAATATATATTTTATGTGTCCACTAATGAAGCTTCACATTGGATACATTAATAGTTACATTAGATATTTTTAGTATAAAACACACTTTATTTTATACCTTCTAAAATATGAAAAATATTTTTAGGTCATCAAGAATTATTTTCTAAATGTTCTTTATTACATACTATAAAAAGGTAAAATTTAAAGAAAGCAAAATTTAACTTATATAGGTCAAATTTGGGCAAATTGCTCTAAGATTATATTGTCTTAATTTCCCTATGCCTTCTCATAAGGTTGTTTTGGCAATACTTTTTTATTGATTGAATAGCAAATTTATTTTTCCAATATCTAAGAACATTAGAAAATACTAGAAGGCATGATTATACTTAACCTATGAAGCATTCTCTTGACGTTCACGTGGAAGTCTTGATTTACCCTGACCATTCATGTGTCCTTCTCAGGTGATGTGATATTTTTAAATTTGCACCGCTGAACCCTCTTGGTAAATTTGTGTTGCTGAGCCTTAGAATTTGGTCCATAGTAGATATGTAATACATCTTTCTTGAATTAATATAGAAAAGAGAAATGGCCTAAGAATGAAAGAAATATGGAAAACATGACAGGAAAGCCAGAAGGTGATTAGACGTGTGTTGAATGAAAGGTTTGTATAAACAAATTTAACACTGGCAAATCTCACATAGTCAGCTGCCCACTTTATGAAACCAACAGTTAATTAAATGCCGTTGTCTCATAACATACTCAGTGGTTAAGCTTCCTCACAGCTGAACTGAAATTGTTTAAATAAAATGAGACTCATTAACTCTTCTAATTGTTGTTTGCGCAAAGACTTGAACTTTGCATTTAAAAAGAAACTGCTCCATCTGCAGCTAGTAAAAAGGATCAGCTGGCAGTGTTTAACCCTCATGAATCATCGATTCATTTTTCTTTCCCAAATCAGTGAGGATTAGGGAGAAGAGATTCTACAAAAATGTTCAAAGAACGTTTCTGAACTTTATTTTGTGCCTGTCTTCTGAGCTTATGCATACCAAAAAATATAGTTTGCCTAGTTCGTATAAAGGTAAAAGCACAAGTATCGTGGGAATGTAACAGCTGAGCAACGTAAGCCTCCTTAGTTGTCAATAGAGAGGAGACAGATCCTCAACAGTTGATTGCTTCATCTCATAATGATGCTTTGCTTTGTGGAGCTTTAAGATGGCAAGAGTCTCTTGTCAAAGACAGTGTTTCGTTGCTACCAGCTGATAATATATATATGTTCTCCCATAAGTGAAGCCTCAATTTAATTTTTAGTACTTTAAGGTTAACACAAATAATTAAAAAATAAATCTTGCTATATGTTGAAATTCTGCAGAAAATAATTCATTACATCCCAGTCATTTTTACATGTAATGGTATTTTTTATGGACTAAATCAATTTCAAGCCTAGTTATTTTTGGCAACAGATGTCAACTAAGTGTGCTTATTTGAAAGTGACATTTTGTATTTAGAAGGAAAAAAAAAATCATTCCATGATTTTCTCCTGATTACGGATGTAAAGACTTTTTTCTAATAAGTGCAGATGTAATTATAATGAAATCTGTTGATGTAAGAATTAAGAATTTGGTTCTGGCAGAAAGAGTATCTTGAAAACTCGTTATGGATTTTTCTTGCATACAGAAGAAGGCTGAAAGTAAGCCTTGCAGGTAAAGTGGAAGCTCCGGTAATGTCAGTAGCTCATGCTCTGCAGTTTCCATTCTCAGCGGGAAGCTTCCAGTGTGAAGTTCCCTCATAGTCCAATGTTTGCTAAAGGTCCAGTCATTAAGTCTCAAATTCTGAAAAACAGAGATAAGAGAAACTGGGATGACATTAAAAGAGTCCCAGATAGACTACTTGGAAATCCTGTGCCACACTTCTGACAGTTGCCAATAACTAAGTTTGGAATACTGGGACTATGTCTTCAGCAATACAGTTATACAGGGAGCGACTAGGAAGAGGTGAAAAGAATACACAGAAGAACTACACAGAAGGCCTTAATGGCCTGGATAAACACGATGGTGTGGTCCCTCACCAAGACCCAGACATCCTGGAATGGGAAGTCAAATGGGCCCTGGGGAGCATTACTACAAGCAAAGCTAGGGAAGGTGATGGAATTAGATATTTTAGAGTTTTAAATTTTAAAAGATGATGCTGTTAAAGTGCTATATTCAATATACCAGCAAATTTGAAAAGCTCAGCAGTGGCCACAGAACTGGAAAAGGTCAGTTTTCATTCCAATCCCAAAGAATGTTCAAATTACCATACAAGTGAGCTCATTTAAACATACTAGCAAGGTAATGCTCAAAATCCTTCAAGCTAGGCTTCAAAAGTATGAGAACCAAGAATTTCCAAATGTACAAGCTGGATTTTTTAGAAAAGGTAGGAACCAGAGATCAAATTGTCAGCATACATCAGACCATTATGCTAAAGCCTTACTGTGGATCACAACAAACTGTGGAAAATTCTTAAAGAGATGGGAATACTTGACCACCTTATCTGCCTCCCAAGAAGCGTGTGGGTTAAAAAGCAACAGTTAGAACTGGTCATGGAACAATGGACTGGTTCAAAATTAGGAAAGGAGTACATCAAGACCGTATATTGTCACCCCGTTTATTTAACTTATATGCAGAGTACATCATGTGAAATGCTGGGCTGGATGAAACACAAGCTGAAATTAAGATTGCCAGGAGAAATATCAATAACCTCAGATATACATATAATACCACACTAGTGGCAGAAAACAGTGGAGACTAAAGAAACTCTTGATGGAGGTAAAATAGGAGAGTGAGGGTGGAAAAGGTGGCTTGAGACTCAGCATTCAAAGAACTAAGATCATGGCACCTGGTCCCATCACTCCTTTTCAAATAGAAGAGGAAAGTGGAAGCAGATTTTATTTTCTTAGGCTCCAAAATCACTGTGGATGTTGGCTATAGCCATGAAATTAAAAGACTCTTACTCGTTGGAAGGAAAAAAAATGACAAACCTAGACAGCACATTAAAAAGCAAAGACCACTTTGCCAACAAATGTCCATATAGTCAAAATGCTGGCTTTTCCTGTGTGCTTAGTCACTCAGTTATGTCCTACTCTTTGCAACCCCACAGACTGTAGCCGCCAGGCTCCCCTGTCCATGGAATTCTCCAGGCAAGAATCCTGGAAGAGGTTGCTATTTCTTTCTCCAGGCTTTTCCTGTAGTCATGCACTTATGTGAGAGTTGGACCATAAAGAAGGCTGAGCACCAAAGAATTGATGCTTTTGAATTGCAGTGCTCTGGAGGACTCTTGGGAGTCCCATGGACAGTAAGATCCAACCAGTCCATCCTAAAGAAATACAACTCTGAAGAGTCATTGAAAGGACTGATGCTGAAGCTGAAGCTCTAACACTTTAGATACCTGATGCGAAGAGCTGACTCATTCTAAAAGCCCCTGCTGCTGGGAAAGATTGAGGGCAGGAGGAGAAGGGGAGGACAGAGGCTGAGATGGCTGGATGGCATCACCGACTCGATGGACATGAGTCCATCTGGGAGATGGTGATGGACAGGGAGGCCTGGCGTCCTGCAGTCCTTGGGGTTGCAAGGAATCAGACACAACTGAGTGCCTGAACAACAACAAGGAAGCACTTAGCTTAGGATTTTGCTATGACTGAAAAATCAGTGAAAAAAATTAGTTAAGCTCGATGGTCACTAGCACGCAGAAAGGACTCTATCATAGTTTATATGATAGCATCAGGCTGAGTTAAAATTCAATATGAATTTTAAATATAAACAACAATGAGACAGAAATAAATAAAATGTGAGAAACTTTTAGTGTGGGAATTTATAAATATTTATTCTAAGGCATTGACATTAAAATAGTGGAATATACCATGTTCTTAACATACTTAAATTATGTCAGTTCTCAAAAATTCATTTTTAAATTAACACAGTTTCAATCTAGATCTAAACACTTTTATTTGTGAGATCTTGAGAAAAATGACTAGTTTATTTCAAATTTTATATGTAAATGAAAATGATCAAGAAGAGTCAAGATATTCTCTAGAAAGATGAATCTAAATACATAGCTTATACTGAGTGATTGTGTTTGACACCAAAAGTAATGGCAACAAAAACAAAAATAGAGTGGTCTACATCATAATAAACTTCTACACAGCAATAACAAACCATTAACAAAATGAAAAGGTAGCCTGCTGAGCGGAAGACAATATTTATATTATATATCTGGCAGAAGATTAATATCTAAACTATAAAAGAAGTCATGCAACTCAAAAACTACCACATAAAATCCGATTAATAACTGAAGATAGAATCTGAATAGACATTTTTCCAAATACTTGTAGATGGCTAATAGGTCTGTGATAAGGTACCCCACTGCACTGGTCATTAGGAAAGGGCAAATCAAAACCGCAAAGAGCTGTCGCCTCATACCTGTCGGACTGGATGCTACCAGACACACTGATCACAAGGATCGGCAAGGGAGCGTTTAGAAAAGAGGACCCTCGTGCACTGTTGGTGGGAATGTCAATTGGCGCAGCCACTTTGGGAAACAGTATAGAAGTTACTAAAAAGAAAAAAAGTAAAAGTAGAACTAATATTATACAGCAGTTCCACTGATGAATGTTTATCCAAAAAGGTATCCACATGTCTATGTCTGTTTTGGCATTCAAAACATGGAAGCAACCCAAATGCCACTAAAGAATGAATGGATAAAGCAGACGTAGCAGATGTACACACACGCACACACACGCGCACACACAACGTGCACACGCACACACACACACACAGTAAAATATTCAGCAGTAGCAAACCAAAGAAGGAAACCTTCCAGTTTGCAAGAACGTGATTGGACTTTGAGGACATTGTGCTACGTCAGAGCACAATTACTGTATGATCTTACTTATATTTGGAGTCCAAACAAACAATATTGAAATCATAGAAGAGACTGGTGGTTGACAGAGGTAGGAAAGATTGATAAAAGTGGTCAAAATGTACAAACTTTCACTTGTAAAAAGGTATTTCCTAGAATGTAATGTACAGCATGATGTCTATAGTTTATAGTACTGTATGTTTAAAAGTTTAAACTTTTAAAATGTATGTTTAAAATTTGCTAAGTGTATAATCTTAAAAATTCTTGTCACAAGAAGAAAGTGTAACTATATGTGTGTTATGTATTAGCCAGATACTGTCACGGTCATTTCACAACATATAGATATCAAATAATTATGTTGTACATCTGAAATTAATGTTATATGTTAATTATGTTTCCATTAAAAGAATGATTGTAAAGTTAGAGTAACAAAGACATCATGCTATTAACATGATAACAAAATAAAACACATTAGCAAATGCAATGGAACAGAAAATCCTAATCCATATGCTCTTAATCTTTTTAAATTGCAATACAGAAGATCCTGCATTGCAGGGCAGTGGATAAAAGAAAGACTATCCAATATGTGATACTGAACACCTGTTTTTCTGTATAAAAAAAATAAAATGACTTTTACTTCAATTTCAGATAGGTTATAAATAAAAATAAAGCTAAGACATGGAAACATTTAGAAAACCATATGAGAGAATAAACTTATGACTTTGAGGCAGGAAAGAACTTTAACAAGTTCAAAAACTGCAATAAAAATAAACAGATTGATGAATTAAAATAAATATGTGTATTTTTTAAAATTCATTAATGTATGTTTGATTTATAATGCTATGTTAGTTTTATGTGTACAGCAAAATGAATCAGTTATACATATACTCACTTTGTTGTTTGGCTTTTATTTTAAGATTCTTTTGTTATATAGGCCATTACAGAGAATTGAGTAGAGTTCCTTGTGCTATTCAGCAGGTTCCTATTGTTTATTTTATACATAATATTGTATATATGTCAAATCCAATCTCTCAATTAATCCCTCCTTCTGCTTATCCTCTGGTAATCATGAGTTTGTTTTCTACCTCCAAGTCTCTACTTCTGTTTGGCAGATATGTTCATTTGTACTTTTTTTTTTTAAATTTCACATATAAGTGATATATAGTGATATTTATTTTTCTGTTTTACTTCACTCAATATGATGATCTCTAGATTCATCCATGTCACTGAAAATGGCATTATTTTGTTCTTTTTTATGGCTGAGTAATATTCCACTTTGTGTATGTACCATATCTTCTTTATCCCTTCCTCTGTTGATGGACATTTAGGTTGTTTCTATGCCCAGGCTATTGTAAATAGTGCCCTAATGAATATTGGGGTGCAGATATATTTTTATTATGGTTTTGTCTCAATATATACCCAGGAGTGGGATTCCTGGGCCATATGGGAGTTTTTGTTTTTTTAAAGAAGCTCCATACTGGTCTCCTTGGTGACTAACAATTTACAAGCCCACCAACAGTATAGGAGGTTTCCCATTTCTCCACACTCTCTCCAGCATTTATTTTTTCTAGATTTTATTTGATGGTCATTTTGACTATTATGAGGTGGTAGCTCACTGTAGTTTTGATTTGCTAGACTAAATTTAAATTAATAAATGTAGTTTCTAGTTCAATATTGCCTCAAAGAAACTGAAGAGACAAATTGAACTCTTGAAGATTTTAACACATATAATCGAATTATTAGTACTGTATTATATAAAGAACACTGAAATCATAAGAAATAGACAATTTAATGAAAAATTAGCCAAAAATATAACATATTAGGCATTCTACAGAAAAGGAAAAATGTATTTTCATAAAGAAAAGTGAATACTCATAACCTCATAATTTTCAGAGAAATTCAAATTAAAATGACCCTGAAATAATATACAACCCCCACTACTCCCACCAGACTGGCAAAAAAGTAAAAGACAATAACAAATGTTAGGCAGTGAAATGGAGCATCAGGGATTTTTATATTCTTCATGTGGAGAGTGTAAATTGAGACAACCTCCTTGGAAAACAATTTGGTTCTGCATAATTGCCTTGAAGATGTGCACAGTCATGTCCTAGAAACACTGCTCCCAGGTGAACCTGCCCGGCACATGACTGCACATACACTCAGGGAAGCATTTTCAGGAGTATTCTTACCAACATGGATCTCAGGATCAAGAAACTGAAGGAGTACACACACAATCAGAGAGATGAATCAATCGCTCTGTTCACAAGGCAGAGTGGTATAAAGCTGGCAAAATGGTGAGCTATATTTGCAGGAATTAATCTCAAAAATGTATCAAATGATAAAATCGAGTCAAAGAAGAATCTGTATCCTATGATTTCTTTTTATGCAGTTTACTACATCTCATGATTTATTTGTTTATAACTGGAAGTGGGTAGCTTCTGGCTCTCTTCACCTATGCCACGACGCCACACCCCTCCAGCCCTCCTCCTCTTCACTTCTGGCGACACCTAATCTGTTTGTGTCTCTGTGTTGGGTTTTGTGTGCTTGTTTGTTTTTAGATTTCATATGTAAGAGAGATCATATGGTATTTATTTTTCTTTCTGAGTTAAAAAAATTATTGGCATATAGCTGATTACAATGGTGTGCTAGTTTCAGGTATTCAGCAAAATGAATCACAGACACACACACACACACACACATATATATATATATATATATACATTTATATATCTCCATTCTTCTTTGTTTAGATGCCTGTTTCATGTAGACCATTACCGAGTAGAGTAGAGCTCCCTGTGCTACACGGCAGGTTCTCCTAGCTATGCATGTTACATACAGTCGTGTGTGCATAGGAGCTCCACATCTCCATTTACCCTGCCCCGTTACCCCGGGTGACCGTAGGCTTGCTCCCTCCATCTGTTCCTCTCTTTCCGCTTTGTAGCCAAGTTCGTGTGCGCCCTTTCCCTAGATTCCGCATGTAAGGGATGACACGATGCTTGCCTCCCTGTGTCTGACTTTCCTCACTCAGGGTGACAACCTCGGGGCCCATCAGTGTTGCTGCGAGCGGCATCCTTCTGTCCTTTTAAACGGCTGCAGGATGCTCCACCGGGTATTGGTACCGCGTCTTCTTTACCCGGAACTTGGGTTGCCTCCGTGCCCTGGCTGTGGTGATCAGCGCTGCGGGGCACCTTTCTGCGGCACGGTTCTGCCTAGCTGTGGGCCTGGGGGCGCAGACACGGGCAGGGCCCGAGGGCCCGCGGAGCCAGGGCAGCCGGCGCGGGGCTTCCCGGGGGCCAGGGCTCCCCCATCGGAGAAGGCTGCGGGGCCCTGCCCGGTCCAAGAAGGCCGGGAGAGCGAAGGCAGCCCCGAAGGGGACCGCAGGAAGGCGAGCAGCCCGCGGCCGCGGTGGCAGAGAGGTGGCCGGCCGGCCCGCACGGCCAAGCCCGCAGCAACGCGGAAGCAGGCTGCCCAGGCCGGCCGGGAAGCCCGGGGCGGCGGCCTGCAACGCTGCCAAGGTGAAGTAGGGAGTTGGCACCGAAGAAGAAACCTTTCTAACTTAGTTCACTTAGTATAACGGCCTCACGTTCTACCCACGTTGTCACAAATGGCAAGACCCCCTCCTCTGTAAGGCTGAATATTAAATTCCATTTTATAAAGTCATAAGCAGACACAATATAACAATATGCTTCACCATACGTATATATGCAGCAAATGATAAAAAAGGCAAGGAAATGATCAACAAAAAATTCAGAGTAGTGTGTATCTAAAGGGTAGGATAAAAGTCCAAGAGGTTGATTATAGAAAGACATAGAGGGAGCTTCAAAGAATCAATACATTATATATCTCAGGCTGTGAGATAGATATGTGGCCATTTATTATACTTTAAAATAGTACATAAATATTATTTTATTCTGTATAAATAAGGCATGTCATAGTAAGACTAATTTTGTTATGAAAGTGAAAGTATGAGTCACTCAGTCGCGTCTGGCTCTCTGCTACCCCACGGGCTGTAGCCCTCCGGCCCCTCTGTCCATAGGATTTCCCAGGCAGGAACACTGGAGTGGGTTGCCATATCGTCCTCCAGGGGATCTTCCCGACCCAGGGATCAAACCCACGTTGTTATGTCTCCTGCCTGGGTAGGGAGGTTCTTTACTACTAGCACCAGCTGGGAAGCCCAGGGAAGCCCTTATGCCAAGTGTATTTGATGAGCTTGCAGGAGTGTAATATATGTAGCTATAAACATGTGGTCTGTGTAATATATTCACACTGAAGCCAGAGTAAATATTTCATGGCACCAGGTATTAAGGAATATTGATTTATTTTCTGATTATTCCAAATGCAAAATTCTTGACTGTAATTTTTCTTTGGAATTCACCATTTTCTCACATATATTTGAACTATACTTGGAGGATTTCCTTCAGTTGAGATATCATGCATTATTTAGGACTGTTTCACGATAAGTAACAGCAAAGCAGTTGAGCTTAGGTAAAAAGGAAAATTTATAGGCTAACATAACTTTGCCAAAGGAAAAAAAAAACTGGATCAAGAGTGCCAAAAAAAGCAAACCAAAACCGAAATAAATAAATAAAACCTCAATGTTTACAGTATTTTTCACCTCTGCGTCTCTTCTTTATGCTTACAAATTAGCTCTGAGACCAACAGTCTGGACAGTTATTGCTGGCAGCTTAAGGTTCACATTCTCACATCTTTATTATAGTAATATGAATTAAATCTAAATCTTTAATAGATTTATTTCACAAATACTTCAGCATTTCAGTTATTTAAGTCACTTTTGAAACAATACATTTTGAATGACAAATATGTAGGAGACACTTGGGAAACAGAATACAACTCTTTTTAGGAAGTTTCTTACTAAAAAACATCATAAAATATGCTCAATAACCACCGAATAAATAAAGTGTTTCTGTATGAAAAGTACTGATATGGTATAGAATAGAGGCTTATTGGATCTCACTGAGAAAACTGAGTAATTGATTCAGAGAAATATTTAGCTTTAAAGAATTTAGCTAGGTTATTTGGAAGTTAGAGAAGAAGCTAGGTTAAAATCAATCAAATGAAAAAATATATTTATTTGGATATATTAATTGTTTACATTATATAATTGGCATTTAAACACATAAAACTGTAACCAAGCAGAACCATGATTAAAGTGTTAATAGAGTCTAAAAAGTTATGTGTATGCACAAGTTATGTGTATGTGTATCGAGTCTATGCAACAATTCTATAAATCGGTTGTGATTACATGACTCATGACAGAACAAAAAAGTATAGTTATTTTACTTTTACATATTACATTTAGTTTTACAACAGTCTTATCCAAGATAAAAACTTATCCATTCTATTTTATTCCATACATCGTTTAATAAATTAAAAACATATGCTCCTCTCTCCCAAACCCTAAGCCCGATGGCCTTGATTTCCACCCTGTCTTTGATCTGTCCTTCCTACTTCACATACAAAAGGAAAAAGAGCTGGTACGTCAGCCATCTGCCTTAGACTTGGCTTTCACCGTAGAGAAGGCTGACTCACACAGTTCACTATTTAATCTGCTCTTTTATTAGCGCTCTCCCTGTATGTGTGTCATTTAATGTTTATTTACAGTGGATAATGATTTTAAATCAACTCACAGACTATCACAGAAAATATGCAACTTTTCTTCTTTCTATTTCTAAAGTTATGTTGATCCATTTCCCTTGCTAAGGCTTTCAAATATTTCTTTAAAAACATCGCTTCCATTTCTGTCTTTCTACATTTGTCTTCCTTTTTCTGTACTCATTCCAGGCTGTAACATTCCCACATACAGCCACACACTCCTTACCTCTGCCTCCAACTTCTCAGCTTTTTCTAAAAACAATTAAAGAAATAGAGAGAAAAGAGAATGGGAAATACTATAGATCTTTTCTAGAAGATTAGAGATAACAAGGGACCATTTCATACAAAGATGGGCAAATAAAGGACAGAAATGGTATGGATCTAACAGAAGCAAAAGATAGTAAGAATAGGTGGCAAGAATACAGAAGAACTGTACAAAAAAGATCTTCATGACCCAGATAATCACGATGGTGTGATCACTCACCTAGAGCCAGACAACCTGGAATGTGAAGTCAAGTGGAAGCATCGCTATGAACAAAGCTAGTGGAGGTGATGGAATTCCAGTTGAGCTATTTCAAATCCTAAAAGACAATGCTATTAAAGGGCTGCACTCAATATGCCAGCAAATTTGGAAAACTCAGCAGTGGCCACAGGACTGGAAAAATTCTTTTCTTTTTCATTCCAATCCCAAAGAAAGGCAATGCCAAAGAATGCTGAAACTACCGCACAATTGCACTCATCTCACATGCTAGTAAAGTAATGCTCAAAATTCTCCAAGCCAGGCTTCAACAGTACCTGAACCATGAACTTTCCTGGATTTAGAAAAGACAGAGATCAAATTGCCAACATCCATTGGATCATTGAAACTGCAAAAGATTTCCAGAAAACATTTACTTCTGGTCTATTGACTATGCCAAAGCCTTTGACTGTATGGATCACAACAAACTGGAAAATTCTTCAAGAGATGGGAATTCTAGACCATCTGACCTACCTCCTTAGAAATCTGTATGCAGGTCAAGAAGCAACAGTTAGAACAGGGCATGGAACAACAGATTGGTTCCAAATTTGGAAAGAAATACGTCAAGGTTGTATATTGTCACCCTGCTTATTTAACTTATATGCAAAGTACATCATGTGAAATTCCAGGCTGGATGAAACACAGGCTGTAATCAAGATTGCTAGGAGAAAGATCAATAACCTCAGATATGCAGGAGACAGCACCCTTATGGCAGAAAGTGAAGAAGAACTAATAAAGAAGAACTAACAGCTTCTTGATAAAAGTGGAGAGTGAAAAGGTTGTCTTAAAACTCAACATTCAGAAAACTAAGATCATGTCATCCGGTCCCATCACTTCATGGCAAATAGATGGGGTAACAATGGAAACACTGAGAGACTTTATTTTCTTGGGCTCCAAAATCACTGCAGATGGTGATTGCAGCCATGAAATTAAAAGATGCTTGCTCCTTGGAAGAAAAGTTATGACCAACCTAGACAGCATATTAAAAAGCAGAGGCAATCCAGAGTGAAGTAAGCCAGAAGGAAAAACAACAATACAGTATACTAACGCATATATATGGAATTTAGAAAGATGGTAACGAGAACCCTGCATGTGAGACAGCTAAAGGAACACAGATGTATAGAACAGACTCGTGGACTCTGTGGAAGAGGGCAAGAGTGGGATGATATGGGAGAATGGCATTGAAACATGTTAATTATCATATGTGAAATCAATCGCCAGCCCAGGATTGATGCTGGGGGCTGGTGCATCGAGATGTCCCAGGAGGAGGGAATCGGGAGGGAGGAGGGGGGGTTCTGGAGGGGAGCATATGTAAACCCATGGCGATATCATGTCATTGTATGGCAAAACTAATAAAAAAAAAAGCAGAGATACTACTTTGCAGACAAAAAAAATATTAATAGCAAAAGAAATAATCACTTCTAAACTGAGAGAAAAAAATTTAAGGAACTATGTGGTTAGAAGAGTAGTTTTTCATAGTACATTTTTATTATTGTATTATAACTTGGCCACTTCCTGGTATTATCGTAGAAACTATAGAAAAATAAATGTTGCTGATAATAAATTACATTTTTGATCCATTATTTGTCTGATATAATCATAGCAAAAGTCTATTTCCTCCTCCTAAATCTATTCTCTTGTCTTCCGTTGGTTTAGCAGACCAATAACATTGAGACAAACAAGAGTCCAGAAGAAAATGAAAGAATGCAGGACACAGAATGACTAGAGGGCGGCTTTGCTTTTCATAGTTTTCTGACCACACAGCAGGCTCGTGGGATCTAAGTTTCCCAACCATGGAAGAAACCTGGGTCCTCAGGAGTGAAAGCACAGAGTTCTCACCACTGGTCAACCAGGGAATTCCCATGATTTGGGGGGAAAATTAGCAAATAATTAGTCAGTTTCCAAGTATAAAACATTTTCAATAACAAAATTGAATTTTTCGTACTGAATTTAAGCTAAATACAAATTATGTGTTAGTAGATTGATTCCTGAACTATTAATAATGTCACACAGTTTCTTTAAAAGAACAAAATGAAATATGTTCAAGGTATTTATTATAAAAAATCGAGAGTCTAAGAATAGTGTCTACATTTATAAGAAGAAAGGTTTGATGTATAGATATTATCAATGTAAAGCCACAGAATTAACAAAATAATTATGTTGGGAAAAAAGTGAACGGAGATGTGACTTGAGTTAAATTTTCACATGCTGTTGCAAAGCTGATAAATCAAAAATTAAAATATTTGAAGCAGTTGATCTATTTACATAGAAGTAAAATCAATTGTTAAAAACTTCGCTCATGCAAAATCTGGCTAAAACAAGATGGCAGAAGGAAAATATTTACATATTATAAATCGATTTTGTTGTTTTGACCCTATGCATGTTTTTGAAGTGGTAAAATTCAAAGTAGACTAAATAATGCAACACAAGATGTGGACGTTTGTTTGTTATAAGGTTTATAAAATGGAAATAAAAGCAATATTTAATACCATAATAAACATTGATCTTAAGAAGATGGAGCACTGTAGTTTGTTGCACATAGACAAGTTCAAGCTACCAAAGACCTCTTTTATCTTGTGTAAATGATTTTATAGCAAAGTTGAAAGAAACTCCACTAGCTCTTTCAACAAGAATAATAATAACTATAAATGTATATATAAATTAATAAGTATGTAGCAATTATTACAGCACTCCATTGTTCTCATTTTTGGAATTGGGCCAACTCATTATTTTTTTTTAAAGGGTAATATGCAAAAAGAAGCAAATATTTATCCTGTCTTTAGTGCTTTATTATAGAATAGGGAAATTTTTCACTAGGTAAAGTTCTTATTTACAGACAAATTCCAATTAACAAATGAAGAATTATGGTAAGTTTGGAATATCATAATATCATAATTAACCAAAGTAGCCTTTGGTTAATTGATTTAATCTAAGCAATTTACATCCATTAGGTATGGATGTAAATCAGAAGAAATTTTGTAATGAGCAGATAAGAATGATAGCACCTGAATGCATTACTTCAAATGTCTAGAAAAAGAATTTTGTCTCTTGATTGATGCTATAGGAATTACCAAATTTTATGCATAAAATGTAACTATTAATATAGAACTCAAATATTCATTAAAGTGTTTAAAAAAAAGAAATACCAATTATAGGAAATATAAGAGTTAAAGAGGACAAGAAATGAAATTAGCAAATTTTAGAATACATTAATTCTAAACTTATACTTCAGGATATGAAACTTATAAATAATTTCCTAGAAAAAAAATAGGAGAATGACCTATAAAATAAGCGAGACTTGCATTATCAACCAAATGCAATATGCAGGACTGGTTTAGCTCCTGATTTGAATAATCTATTAACATACAAGAATATTTGAGATAATCAAACTAAAAGATAAAATGATTTTTACAGTATAAAGGGTTATTTCTAATTTTTATAGATATTGTCAACACATTAAAACAAATTGACTCTAACTTAAAAGAAAAATTACTGCACTGTTTATAGATGGGTGATGTCTAAGACTGATCCCAAACTATACACTGACTTGGCTATGCAGCACAGGTGGGGAAATGGGTGTGTAGGAAGGCTATGGGAGAGGTGGGCGGGGATACAAATAAAATTATATGGGGAATGGGTTTATATTGTTGGAATAAATGATGGATGTCTGTGGGGTTTTGTATTTGTTTTTATACTTTTATATATACCTTTTTGCCATAGTAGTTTTAAAAGAACACATTCGTTGTGGAATTTAAAATACAAGGGATAATAATAAAGTAAAAAACCAACAATAATCCCATCATTTCAAATATTAAGCTTTTTAAAATTTATTTTGCAATGATAATTCATAAACATAAAAATAATAAACATAAATATGAAAATGATTTAGAATTTTAGTTGTCCCAGGAAATCACCATATCACATGATTTAAAGAGGACACGTAAAGCAAGCCAAAATTTTCAGAGCTTTATAATTTTCTTGTGTCTGACCACTCTTGCTTTTAATCTCTGTAACATTATACAGTCTGAGCACCATTTAAAGGGACAATTTCTATCCTTCATTAATTAATATTATTTGATATTAAAAATAAGATTTGATATTTTATGAGTTATCATCACACTAATTAATACATTTATATAATTTATCACATTAAATTTCATAAGATAGATGGGAAATCCGGCATCTGTTGCTAATACACAGTGGACGTTTTCCGTGTACTACACTGAAAATTACACGGTGATTTTCAAGAGTTTCTTTAAAAAATCTAAGGAACTATAATTGCCTTTCCTTTGACTTAATTCTTTATTTCTGAAATTTTAGTTGAACAAAGAATGTTGGCTACATTTTGTAAGAATTGCCACATATGGGCCCAGTGATACAAGCCAACACAATAGAGAAAATAAACTATAAGGCTAATTGTAGGTCGACAGTACATGCATATTCCTGCTGCAAATTGTAACATTTTCAGAGCAGTGTCAACGAGGTGCTTTTCTATTGAATTTTTTTGAATACAGAAGCAATCTGAAGTCAAATAGACAACCCATAGAGGTTATTTGTTTCATCTTTTGAAACTTCTCAGAGAAGTCATTTTTTACTCTCAAGAATAGTGCCCTTTGATCAATGTCAGTTTTTTTGTCTTTCTTTCATATTTTGGTCCTCCAAAAAAAGTTCTTCTGATTTTAAAAATCTGGGCTACCTATTGTGTCAATTGCAGAGTTACCTCAGAAAGAAAACTTATGATTAATTAGAAAATAATTATTTAGTTCCTAAAGAACAGTAGTACTGTGAAAATTAGTGAGGAAAAAATTCACTGAGCTCAATAGAAATATAATTATCCTAGTAAGATTCAATTGGGTAATAAGAGTAATAATTATTTTTATGTAATAGGTATGTTTAAGAAGTGACTCTGAAAGCATCTCTATGGATTTTTAAAAATGACTTAATTTTCACAGCATGCTTTCTTTATAAAGATGTCATAGATTTGCAAAGTCATTTCTAGTTCCCCTTTGAATCAGAAGAAGAGCATTCATGGAGAGTGTGAAGCTTAATGAACCAGAGACTTGGGTATAGATTCTGACTTTGTACCTCTTTACCACATTGTGACGAGCCTCTTAGAAAACCGGTGCCTCTCTTGTCCAACTGGACCATTTTTCAGTTTTTGGTTTGTTTTGTACTAATTTTTCAAGTCCTGTTTCCTTCAGTTCAGTTCAGTCACTCAGCTGTGTCCGACCCTTTGCAACCCCATGGACCACAGCACACCAGGCCTCCCTGTCCATCACCAACTCCCAAACTTTGGTCAAACTCATGTCCATCAAGTCAGACATTCCCCCACAGCCAATCCCTCTCATCAGGAAGCTTCCAGAAACCTCTTCTCTGTCTCCTTCAGAGGGCAGACAGAATGAAAACCACCCTCACAGAAAATGAACCAAACTGATCACATGGACCACAGCCTTGTCTAACTCAGCAAGACTATGAGCCATGCCGTGTAGGGCCACCCAAGATGGATGGTCACGGTGGAGAGTTCCAAGGAAACGTGGTTGACTGGCACAGGGAATGCAAACCCCTTCAGCAGTCTTGCCTTGAGAGCCCCATGACCGTTATGAAAAGACTCGTTGCTTAGACTGGGTCATCTCCTCATAGGAGCAGTCCAGCCGGTGCTCTGGTGAGTCTTCCGGGACCTTCTCTTCCTGTCTCCTGAATCTTTCTTTGCATCTTTCTCCTTGCCAGCACTTGGTCCTGTGAACTCTGTCTTTTTGGGGTGTGGGGTGACATCTCATTGTGGTTTGATTTGCATTTCCCTAGTTGTTAGTGATGATGAGCATGTACTTGTTGGTCATTTCTACATCTTCTTTAAAGAAATATCTTTCTAGTCCTTTGCACATTTTTAAATCTTAGTTTGCTGTCTTTGTTTCTTTTGTTTTTTGTAGAAAAGCTTTATACATTCTAGATAGTAATCTTTTGTCAGATATATTACTTGCAAATATTTTCTCATATCCTGAGGGATCAGCATGTACGCTGTTGATGGTGTGCTTTGATGCACAGAAGTTGGTAATTTTGTTAAAGTCCCAGTTCTTGCTTGTTTGCTTTTGCTCGTGTTTTGGAGTCATATATAAAAGTCCTTGCTCAATGCAATGTCATCAAACTTTTACCCTAAAGATTTTTTCTAAGCAATTTATAGATTCAGCTCTTACTTTTAGGTCTTTGATCCATTTTGAGTAATTTTTCTAAATGGAGTAAGGTAAGGATCTAACTTTGTGTGTGTGGGGTTGGGGGAGAGAATGAGAGTTCTTTGAAAAAGAATGTGTTGATATTGTTGACCTAAAACAAACAGACTACCCCATATTTCTCAAGTAAATATGGGTTTAATTGGGGTCCACAGAAAATTTCAATTTGGGGTCTGCAACCATTGTGAACCATGTGTGAGACCTCACACACAGGAGAAGGAGAAGGCTTCTGTAGAGAGGAAAGAAGAGTTGGGAAGGCTGGAGTCAACACAGCGTCAGTGGCTTTTCATCGGCAGAGTCGCACAAGGAGAATAAAGGTGTCTTTCTTCTTCCTGTCAAGCTCTGCCATTGTCCCAGTGCATGGGGGTTCCCATGTCGTCTTCATTTGATTGAGGTTTCTGTTTATTAATTTCATAAAGCATTGTCTATAAATGTCTGTTGTCAACTATTATCATTGTTTTCATGATTCTATTTTAAATTAAATTCAGCACCTTTTGGAACTCTTCCTCTATTTGTCGAATTTCTGATTTGGAAAGACCTCCCAACAGGAGGAGTCAGAAGCTGAGTTTCCCAGCTCCTCTTGAAGCTGGAACATCCCAGTCAGACGAGCCACTGATGATTTGCTCCAGAGGTGGGTACACAGTGGAGCTCCCTGTGACAGATTTGGGCATGGTGGCAGGACAGCTTACAGGTGTCCGATAGTCAAGGGCTGCGGGGGTTCTAGGGACAGCATTTCTTGCGCCGGTCAAAATATGAGCATCACAGAGTTGAAATATGTTCTTGGCCACCTAAGTCCTAAATCTACCAATTGTCTTTAATGTATTCCATCTCTGCTAAGCATAGCCAGAATGACGTCTGTGCCTTTCAGATAAGAATGCAAACTGATTCAGGAAGGGAAAAGAAACTTTCAACTACCACCCAAAATCCCTCTTCACTTCAAATTACTTACAATTCATGAAAGAAAATAGGACAAAAAAAAAAAAAAACCTTTCAAAGATATGATACTTTGTCTGCCTGTATGCATATACTCATACTACACACACACACACACACACACACACACACACACATTCAGTGGCTGACAATGTATGGCATGGGGGAATTACTAATACCAGTAACAGTAAGGGATGAACAACTTTATAAATTAAATTAAACCATGCTGATTTGTAGAATGTGAAAGGATGAGTTTTACACGGTAATTTTATCTCAACAAAGTTCCGATTAAATATATATATACAAGGATAATAAAAAGAAGAGCTGTGATTCAGGCCTACACCTAAATTCAATGATTTTTATTACGAAGGATTAGCTATGAGGAAGGTATTATTCTCATTAATCAAAGACACAGAGCCTGATATACTGAATGATTAAAATACATGACCACATTTACAACAGAAACCTGGAAGTAAGGTTCAAAATAATATTTGTCTGCCCTCACAAAAGCTTCCTAAGTGCCTTACGCAGAGAAAACACATTAAGAACACAGAATCTGAATTTGCATCTGATTGTATCGTTTTACACTGAGCACTCTCAGTTTCTGAATTAATACAGAATAAATTTTGTGCTCATAACTTTTAGTCATCAGTGTTGATTTTTGGGTAAAATTTAATTTTATTCAGTTTTTTGTTATTTTGAATTTTATAGATATACTCTCCTTAATTTTCATTTCTAGAATTTTTCCATTCAGTATTTGCATATTGAGCACCTGGGTGTGGGCATGTGCTAAGTCACTTCAGTAGTGTCTGACTCAACACTATGGGCCACAGCCTGCCAGGCTCCTCTGTCCATGCGATTTTCCGGGCAATACTGGAGTGGGCTGCCATGCCTTCCTCCAGGGCATCTTCCTGACCCAGGGATCTTATGTCTCCTGCATGGGCAGGAGGATTCTTTACCACTAGCACCACCTGGGAAGCCTTACTAGATGCCAATACTTATTATTGGCACTGAGTGAAAAATTAAGTGGTTTGCTTTCATTTTCTTTTCTCAAATGTTTCTAAATTCAGATCGCAATTTACTAGTTTCATAAGATTTTCTTGTAGCTGATGGTAGTCCAGTTGTCTTCTTATTGTTACAAATATTTACACATTCTCAAAGTGTTTTGTCCATCCATGAATATAGAGTAGAAAAATACAACACACAAAATATTAATAATTGAAGTATTAAAGAGATTTATTTGTTCATTTGATAAAAGTCTTAACCGTAAATGAGCAAAGTTAACATATATGTGTGTTTGTACAAGCACATAAACACACACACACATGGTGTACAACCAAGCTAACATCAGTTACAAATCATTTACGTCACTTCATGTACTTCTCAAATTTCACATCAGGCCTTTGTTGATTAATTATTCAGGGTGGAAGCCATACTCTCCTGGCTTCTTCATTACTCAGTCTTGATTCTGCTTCGTTTTCTTCAAGGTTCATTGTGGTTAATGATGCACTCCATTCAGCACAACAAAGAACTATAATTCTCTGTAAACTCAGAGTTTGTTCTCTTGTGAGTTACCACTCCTCTGGTAACTAGACAGCCCTGATGTATGCTGGTTCTCCTTAAACGGCATAAAGGTCATTAGGAAAGATCATAGTACGATGACTTTTAACGAGTTATTAGATAAGTACATTTTCTAGATAGTTGAATCTCCTCATTAAACTTCAAAGTGCTTTAAGAAAAGCCGTTCAATATGTATGTCAGTTCTCAATTATCAGTGTCAATGAAGAGGAGTCGCAGTGTGTATAATGCAAAATGGATGAAAACATACACCTATTTGACTTAGAGGACACCTGTGTCATGCACCCAAAGGATAAGTAAAACTCGAATCACACAGATTGAATCAGAAAGACCCTTCACAGTAAGTGACCTGTTTCTGCCATTGCATAGTCCAGGCTTCTGCTACACTTCTGCCCATATTTTCTCTTTCCAGTCATAATGGTGGACATTATCATCTTCCAGGTTTAAATAATGGTGCCAGCACAAGCAGAGAAGTGCATAGACTCCTTTGAGTTTTCTAACTAGACAGCGTATCCCTCCTTGAGTAGTTGGGAGAGAGAATTATAGTATGTTATAAACGCCTTTCATTACAATTTCTTGGCAGAACACAAGGAGTAAGGACCCCCAGAGAATCAGGATAGATAAAGGTACAGGAATTGAATAACATATTGCAGACTTTCTTAAGGGCTTTCTACTTAATTATTACTACTTACGAATTATTTCAAAACACTAATTCAGACTCCCTCTATGTGCAAGAAAACATGGTAGAATCTGAAGATTCTACAGTGAGCTTAACATGCATCAGGGAAAAACTATATCAAAAGAGTAATCACAGATGATTTAGCCATGAACTTTGTAATTTATTATTTCATTTCAAAAAGGCAAACTTTGAGAGTTAAGAAAACTTATGGAAAGTGTGTTTGCCAAGTATAAATAGTAGAGAGATCAAGGAAGATCTCTGGTTAAGAGATATTTCATTTGTGATCAGACAATATGACAAGGAATTGTAGGATGATATGGGGAGATGATACAGAGAAGCGATATACGCAATGATCTAGAGTCGAGATTGGGACACCTGTCTGAGGAACTCGAAGAACTTTAATATTAGCTTTAAACAAAAGTAAATACGCTGTGAAAACTGATAAAAACTTTGATTCATGGTTGCTTACTTCTGGGCCCACTGTGAGAGATCTTTCCTGCTGTGAATGGTGTTCCAGGCTAAGAGGGGATACCAGGTTATTCTCCAGAAACATGTCAATGTAGAACTTTTTTTTTTTTTCCAAACATTTCTCAGGTTGTGAAAAGAAAGAAATCTGTATCTCCAAGCCTCTCTTAATTTGATGAGATTTATTTTCTCCTGCTAATAAATATTGATTTTAGCATCTAACTTTGTATTTATGTCTTTTTTTTTTTTTGATTGGCAAAATTATTTAGGTTTCAACTACCCATACCCATATACATCCTGGCTTTAAGTAGTAGCAAGTTGAACACAGTATAGCCCAGCAAGGAGGATTCAATCAGAGTGGCTGATTGGACACATCCTGATTTGATCTTTTCTTTTTTTTTTAATTTTAATTAATTATTTTTTTCCTTTACATTATCGTGTTGGTTTTGCCATACATTGACATGAATCCGTCATGAGGATACATGTGTTCCCCTTCCAGAACCCCCCTCCCACCTCCCTCCTGGTTCCATCCCTCTGGGTCATCCCGGTGCACCAGCCCTGAGCACCTGTATCATGAATCAATTGGGCTGGTGATTGATTTCACATATGATAATTTACATGTTTCAATGCCGTTCTCCCATATCATCCCACCCTTGCCCTCTCCCATAGAGTCCAAAAAACTGTTCTATACATCTGCATCTCTTTTGCTGACTCGCATACAAGGCTATCGTTACCATCTTTCTAAATTCCACATATATGTGTTAGTATGCTGTATTGTTGTTTTACCTTTGGCTTACTTCACTCTGTATAATAGGCTCCAATTTTTAAGACTACTAAAAACCATCACAAATTAATTTTTCTCTAGAGAGGGGACTTTGCAGTCTTTGTTTATACCTTTAAGAGAAACAGCACCAACAATTATCACAATTTTAAGCATAACAGATATGGCCCTATTTACTTAGAGAAATCAGGATTTAAAAGTGGAATTGTCTCTTTGGAAAAAAAATTCATTATGCAAAATCTTGAACAGACTCCAGAATACTGTGAATTGCAGAATGTAGAGAGATTGATTAGAAATGATTATTAGGGTCTAAAACAGTGGCAAAAATTGGGAAACAGCAAAACTGGAGAAAACTTCCAGAAAAGAAACATAAAATTTGACTAGATATTATAAGATCTTACTTTATTTCTCTTGAGGGAAAATATCAAATATTGTAGTTATAGATATAAGATTTTTTACTTCTAAAAATCTCTTAAAATGTTCATCTTTTTAAGAGTTATCTTTATTGTTACATCTATCAATTTAACAATAAATAGAAAAAAAATATAAAGAATCAAAGAAAAAATAGGAAATTAACCTTAAACGAGAGGAAGACAGTTTGACATAGTGGCTAGGAAGGTGGGTTCCCGGGCTAAGGTGCCTGAGTTCAAATTTGTGTTCAGCTGCATGACCCTGAATAACTTTCTTCTATCAGTTTTCCAAGCAGTAAAATGAAGATGATTAATAGCCACTACCTCTTGGGTTGTTAAGAGTAAGAATCACATGAAAACAGGTTGAGGCTATATTGGCAAGAAATTAACAGAAAATAGAATATTAACATTCAGCTTCATTATTGGTAAATAATAAAGTATAAGTGAAAATATTGGAAATTTATTAAGTTTTTTCTATTTGACAAGGATAATAAAAATTGTCTTACCCAGTATTTTTGATAGTACTGGGAAAACTTACTCATCCACAAGTTTATAGCATTATATATGGATGTGATATTTTCAAAAACCTTTGAAATTAGATATAAGATTTGAAAATTTTATATCTAGTTTTTTAGTGAATATCAAATTTCAAAGTTAAAATTTTATTAGGGCATATTTGCAGCATTATTTGAAGGAAAAAAGAGATAATCTAATAGCTATCAATATGATACTCATAAAATAAGTGTAAGTCCAAATCTCATCAATGTGGTCTCAAAATGTCTGACTTATTTTGGATATTCATGAAAATATAAAGCCTGTACAGACATTGTTTAAAGGAAGTGTGATACTGAAGTCGTTTATTTTATTCTGTATTTACAAAAGTTTGGTAGTCATTTCGATATGTCATTACAAGTAGGGGAAAGGAGCAATGAAATAATGATGCCATCTGGATCCACTTCAGAATTTCAGAACAAGATCTTGTTCACTTGGAACAAAGCTATATTTACAAAAAGGTTTAAAAACAGTGAATTACTGAAGTGAGACACAAGAATTTGTATTAGTTTTCTGTAATTTATTGCCAATGTTCAGTTTTCAGTAGCAGAATATTTCTTTTATTGCCAAGACTTCAGTATTCTGCATAGTATGTCAGATCTTGTTTTAGGAAAAAAAAATAGTATTTACATATTTAGTACGCTAAAGATATACTAAGATCTGTTACTTACTTTTATTCATTCACTTCACATAGCAGAGCTTGCTGTGCTTCTCACTAAAAAGAAAATCAATAATAATATTTTCCTAAGGGAACTTGCATTCTTTTTGAGGGAGAGGGGTAGAATTAAGGAAAATTAAAATAATTAAAAATCAGCTTAGTGGGTGAGGAGAGAGAGATAGAGATGACATTTCCTGGTTCCCCTGAAAACAGAGCCTGAGATAAAAACTGGGGACAGGAGTTTCTGTGAAGGGCTAAAGAGTTCTCTAGTAGACTGTATATGACAGAGGAGAGGAAAACTCAGAGCAGCGTAGATGGTTTGAGGCTGCTGCTATAGACAAACCATGCTCGAGGGCACAGAGCTTTTCAGGAAGTGCGCAGACAGGCTCCCGGAGACGCCCATGCCCAGGGCGGAGGTCGGCCTTGGCCCACGTCTGGGAGGCCTCGGAGCCGGGCCGGGCCGGGGCGCGGGGCGAGCCGCCCGGGCCCCGCCGCCCCCCGCGCCCGGGCTCGGTCCCTGCCCGCTGCGGCCCGGCTGGTCCCTGCCGCGGGCTCGGGGCCGGGGCGCGGGGCGCACGGGGGTGCTCGGCCCCGGAGGCCCGCGGAGGGGACCCTGCGGGCGGGGGAGCGGGACACCCACGGAGGGCTCTTGGTTCGGAGCGTATCGATTCTACCCGCAGCCACAGCTCCATCCTTGCGTGCTGAGGGCCGCTGCCAGCCGAGAGGTTGGAAACTCGACCCCGGAGCCCGAGGAGAGGCCCGCGCGATGCCTTGGAGGGCGTCGTGCCACGCAGGCGGCGCCGGTGTCCGCTCGGAGCGGGCACCCGAGGCTGGCGTCGGACGGTCAGGCCAAACCGCTTTCGCCCCGCCGCGGGAAAGCGCAGGGCCGGGGCGCAGGAGGCGGGTGCCCGCCGCTCCAGGCTCGCTGGGCGCGCCACCCGACGGGGCCTCCTTCCGCCAGCGCTGGAAAGGCGAATATCTGTATGCTATGAGTCCGTGAAAGCAAGCATAAAGCTATGGGATTACTTCTTTCCTGGATGTATGCGAACTTAGGGTTTTCCCTTCTATGATACTTTGTGCTGCTTAATAAAATACACACAAGAAGAGTTACTATGGTGATAGACAGCTAGTGTCTCTTTTTTTAGTATGTGGCTTCTTAACATGATTTTAAAAGTAACTTTATTGTTACATGACTTGAAAGAAAACCACCTCAGGAAAAAGATAATTCGGATGAATTCGTTGGCTTTTTTCTTGTTACCTTTGCTTCAGTTCCGTTTTCACATTTTATATTATCACAGCCATAGACACACAATGGCAACTGTTTGAAAATTACATTTATTTTAAACAAGAACAAGGATGTATAGAAATAAACTTGGCACTTTCTAGCTCATATGTATTCTACAAAGATTTTTCTTAAATCACTGTGTAACATATATTGTATTTATTTCTAAAGTTCTATTTCCCATTCTCACTTCTTAGCAAGTTTAAAACATAAATTTTTTTGAAGAGTTGGTAAAGATAAATGGAGAGATTTAGAAACTTGGAAATGTCTAAGCTGAAGCTGAAGAATCTAGAAAAAAAAGACCATAATTATATTTCCAATGACCTCCGATCTGGTAGAGTTTATTTGTATTTTAAGTGGAGCTTTGATATCCATATCATGTTTTAACCTCTTTCATTTATCTTGATGCAAATGATTAAGCAACATCAGTAATACAGAAAGAAAAACTTGAAAATATTTGTGTGAATCAGATGCTGTTGATAAATCATGTAACTTGCAAATATATATAATAATGATTGTCACAGACTTCAATATTTCATTTTTCTTCAACAACAAGTTTATATTTATTACTGTGCAACTATCTAACTATACATTTTTTTAGGTGTCAACAGAGAAGAATGTATGATTTGCACTGATAAAATGCCACAGGTAACTAGATATATTTTATGAATATAAAATTCATTTCAGCTTATAAGCACCAAATGCAATAACATCAACATTTATTTACATAAGCTCACTATAACTATTTTCTTCTATAATATTACATGCCATTCTCTAAAAATCATTGAGAGTACAATTGAGATGTATTTTTAATAAAGAATAGAACATTTTGCTTTTGATTTTAATTTAACTTGGCAAATCTTACCTAATGTGTTTTAAAATTATATTAGCTTGCATATTACAGTAGGATTTTTATGTCACTCTTTCCACTGTTAACTGATCAATTCTATTTGATTCCTCTGTAATGAGTTTAAGAATCAATGTTTCTCTTTTCTTATGAAGACAATACGTTGAAAAACAATATGGCTAGATTATTAATATAATAGAAAATAAATATTACATGGAAAAATCAAAATGAATACATTTAGAAAATGGATATTATACATGAAAGGCTGTGAAAAAAAAAAAGTGTTGTTGCTGAAACTAGGGCTCTGCTCAGCAGTGCCAACGGAAATGTGGGGACACTTTTACATGAAGTGGAGAAGAACAGCTTCATTGCTTGGCTGAGCAGGAGGGGCCCCATGGGCTACAGCGCTCAAGGCCATGTGACCGCCCCTGACGGTGGAGGGAAGTCTGACAGTTCTCAAGGAGCAGGGAGAGTGGCGCTCATGGACATTCTCAGGTTGGCCGGCATCAACTTTCTGGTTTCAGTCTGGTTTCAAACATGTACTTGGAGTCAGCAGTTTTCATCTGAAAGGGGTCAGCTTCCTGTAAAATCAACTGAGGAGTGTGTGTCAGGCCTTTGCATTTTTCAGGGAGCTGTGAGTTTGGTGATTCTGCTCTGGGGCAGAATGATAGCCTAGCTGTTACTGGTCTCCCAGCCCAACAGCTACTCCTGCTTCTGCCTCTTCACATTTCCAATAAGTAACTACCGACTCAGGCTTTTACTTCAGAAGAAAGGACAGGGGCTTGTACATGGTTTCGTTTTAAGACACATGCTTATTGAACCAAGAATGTTTCAAAATTTAAAGGAGAAAGAGGAAAAACATCAAACTGGACGCTGCTTTTTCTGACTCAAAGAAATACCATGACACATAAAAAGCAGAGCAATTCAGAGAATCAAGTATAAAGCAATAATATTTAAGATGTTTAGACATCTATGATGTCCTTATTTTCCCTCCTGTTCCAGTTTCTGGCTGTCAAAGAACCCCACTAACCCAAACTGACTTTGTGCCACGATCTCTACTATGTTTTAAGTTGGTGGCAGGTCACAAAAAGGTGGCTGTTCTGAAGCCCCAGAGGCTATGGATGGCACGTTTATTTACAGAGGTCTAAGGAGACACCTTTCAGAGAGCACAGAGTTCCCGGCCTGGCGCTTGCCGTCGGATGGGATTTAAAGAGCGCCCCGGCCCGGGTGCTCCGGCGACGCCTACCCCCAGGCTGAGCCCCTGCTGCGGTCGGACACGGGATCCAAGTGCTGGCTCTGAGTTACTCCCGAGTGGCCTCATCTTTCCCTGAGCCATTTAAGCTCCTGTTTCCCTTCGGTTTCCTAAATCAAAAGTAGAACTAACTGCGTCAACAACAAATGACAAAAGCGGATGAAAAAGAGCCACGCTCATGGGCACACGTGAAGTACCTGGGAGCGGGATTAAGCGCCTCCAGCTTTCTGCTCCGGCGTTCTCAGCGCGCGCTCTCCAGGTGGAAGACAGGAGTGTTACGCACTGTCTTCGACGGGGGACACTGGCCAGAAGAGGCAGTAACACCCCCACGTCTGTGGGCTAGCACAGACTCCGGCCGTAAGCGGGCAGACACACAGACGTTTGGCAGAAGGCGGTGGCCACGCGAGGCGGGAGCGCACGCGGCCTAGTCCTGGGGTGCACTCCGCGTTCCTGCAGGGCCCGAGGAAAGGGCGCGCCTGCTGCTCATCTGTTTTCCAAAGAACCTCGACTCCCACCGCTTTACCTTGCTCTGGTGTAAGCGTTACACGTTGCTTCTTCAGCGCCCCTTGGACCGCCACGGATTCCATTTTGCAGCCGTGGACTGCCTCATACAAAAGGCCCTCATCTGACCCAGCTCCCCTTCTTCCCGGGTATCTTCTCTTTTTCATCCTTAACTTAGAAATGCAAAAATATTGCAAACCCCGCCCAATTTCCACTGCATACTATCAAGTATATAATCTCCAAATCTTTCATATAGTGAAGCAATATGACCAAGAATATTGCTTCAGATATATGCATATGTGTATTTATACATATATATATATATATATGAGAAGGAAATGGCAACACACTCCAGTATATATGTCTATGTATACATGTGTGTGTATATATATATATATATATATATATATATATATATATATGTTGTAGAGTCACTAAGTCATGTCTGACTCTTCTGCGATCCCAAGGGTTGTAGCCCACCAAGCTCCTCTGTCCATGGGACTTTCCAGGCTAGAATACTAGAGTGAGTTGTCATTTCCTTCTCCAGGAGATCTTCACAACCCAGGGACTGAACCTGCATCTCCTGCACTGGCAGGTGGATTCCTCACCACTGAGCCACCAGGGAAGTTGTGTGTGTGTGTGTGTGTGTGTGTGTGTGTGTGTGTACATAGACACATATATATATGAGATCAATTTTTTTTGCCTCAATTAAAGTTCAAAGCCTCATTACCTGAGTTAATATAGAATACAAACTTGAAATATTTATTTGAAATAGCCACAAAAATGATTACATTTCTTTCTGCCTTCTACGGGCTTTTATAAAAAATCCTTTAATTGTTGCTATTTCATCAGAATTGTGGAAGATTTTAGTCTTCGTAAATGGATCCTGTATCTGCAATCTCCCAGCCCCCTAGGTGCTTATTTTAAGGTAGGAATCAAGTTTTGCATCTACCCATATGTGAAAGCCAATAGTATCATATTTCTCCAAACACTGTGCTCAGAGAGTCTCTGCAGGCTTGTTGTTTGACCTGATAATACTTTTTTCCCCCAGTATCCTTAGTGTTTAACTTCATGTTTGAAAAAGTCCACCCCAGGCAAATTTAAAAATTTCACCTTAAAATATGTATTTTTGAATTTTTATGTCTGTCTCTCCTATCTTCCAGTTTTCGAATGGAGAGAAGTGAGACAGAAAAAGAGAAATAAAAGTCTGAGATCATTCATGCCACTCCAGTCCTCCCTTGATGCACACTGAAGGGCTTGCATGTTTCTGTAGCAGCAGGAACTCAAGTGTTGACCTTGTCATAGGGCACGTCTGTAGACTTCTTGGAAGCTTTATATGGCTTTCAAACCAGGTGATATATAGGCTGGCCTCTTCAGACAGTCAATGTGATTTGGCCACTACACGTTAGCCCCTTACAAAGTCCAATAAAGAAATTATAACCCAGTTTTCTTTTTTTTCTTTACTGTCAGCCACTGTACATTTTATCTCCTAGGCTTGCCAAGAGTGTGTGGGCATATGACTTTCACTGCTGCCTCTCTCTTTATCAAAACATTGTAGGTCGATGTGGTAGGATTTTTGCCTCCATTTTGCTTTTCAGTGGAAAGCAATATAGATGTCCAAGCTCCTGGTGACAGATGTTGAGGTCACAAAACATCACCTCTCTCACCACACTTTGCTGCAGTGTGCCATAAAAGGGCTGTGACGCTCAACCCCTGCTTCTTATAGGCACATCAATTTCTACATCGTGTTGTACTTCTTGGACCTCTCGTAAATTCCTTGGAGATGCTGTGAAGACATGAGAGGAAACTCTAGCTAATAACACATACTTGGAGAAACCCCTACTTCATTAAATTCCCTTGACTATCATTGTTTAAAAAATATGCATAGATCAGTTAAGGAGTAAAATAAAGCCTTCTCTTAGTTTACTTTATTGTTCGAAGTTCAAATTGCCTTTTCTTTTTAGTTGTGAAGACTTAAATACATTTCTGAGGTCATAAATACATCCAATTTAAAATCCTGTTATAAACACTCAGTTTTGTGTTGGTGAATCTATTTCTCAGCTTCGCCATCAATCTGCAGTTTCATAACCAGTAACTGGTAGCCCTTCTTTTAGTGTTCCGGTGATCCAGTGACTCATTCCCTCTGCCTCTTCCCTGATTTTTTCTAAAATGGTGAAATGAGGCAACACATGGAAAATTGGGTCCTTTCCTCTGCAAAGCCTTCCTTAACACTCCCTCTCATCAGCCACTTTCCAAGATATGAATCAAAAACATGTACCTCTATTAATATTTTCCTTACTGGGCCCACTGTTAATATTGTCTCATACTTTCCAAGCTAATGCAGATGGATATGATCACACTGGCAGAGATTCTGAAAGGGGACTAATGTCTAGAATCTGATAATTTTTTTAATTTAGCTTTTAATTGGAGGGCGATTGCTTTCCAATGTTGTATTGGTTTCTGCAGTACCACAGTGCAAGTCAGCCATGATTTTATACAGATATGTCCCCTTCCCTGTAAGCCTCCTCTCCCGCCCACCCTGTTACATCATCACAGAGTGCCAGGCTGGGCGCCCTGTTATACGGCAGCTTCCCACTAGGCATCTGTTTACGCATGATCGTGTGTAGATGTCGAAGCTACTTTCTCAGTTTGGCCTGACCTCTCCTTCCCTCACTACCCACAGGTTCGCTCTCTGCTTCTGCATCTCCATCCCTTCCCTGAAAACAGGTTCATCAGTACTGTTTTTCTAGAGTCCATCCATCCATATGCATGTATGGGGGGGTGTATGTGTGTAGATATTTGTTTTTTCTCTGTCTGACTTCACTTTGTGTAACAAGCTCTAGGTTCATCCACTTGACTACAACGGACTCAAAGTCATTCATTTTTATGGCTCAGTAAATGCTCCGCTGGATGTACGTAGCACATCTTCTACCCACCCTTCTGGTGACGGGCATCTAGGCTGCTTCCGTATCCTGCTGCTGCGGTGGCATTAGGGCACATGTGTCTTTTCCAACTGTGTATGTGTGTATGTGCGTGTGTGTCTTTTACAGAGTATATGCCCAGTGGTGGGTTTGTTGGGTAATATAGACATTTCATTTCTTCTTTTGAAAGGAATTTCCACGCTCTTTTCCATAGTGGCTGTATCAGCTAATTTTCCCACCAGCTGTGCAAGAGGGTTCCCCTTTCTCCACATCCTCTCCAGCATTTACTGTTTGCAGATTTTTTGACAATCACCATTCTGACTGGTGTGAGATAATACCTCATTGTGATTTTGATTTGCCTTTCTCTGATAATGAGCGATCATTGAGAATGATCGTTGAGAATCTTTTCATCTGCTTATTGGCCTTCTGTTTGTCTTCTTTATAGAGATGTCTGTTTAGGTCTTCTGCCCATTTTTTTTTTTTTTTTTGTCTTCTTCTGCCCATGTTTTGATTGGCTATTTGTTTTTCTGATATTGAGCCAGAATCTGATAATGTTTTAAATGTTTTTCAACCAGCAGTTTCTTTGCATGTGTGCTAAGCTGATTCTGCAGTGTCTGACTCTTTGCGACCCTATGGGCTGTAGCCCACCAGGCTCCTCTGTCCGTGGGATTCCCCACGCAAGAATACGGGAGTGGGTTGCCACGCTCTCCTCCAGGGGATCTTTTCAACCCAGGGGCCGATTCCATGTCTCTTATCTCCCTTGTGTTGGCAGGTGGATTCTTTGTCATTATCATCACCCGGGAAGACCAATCGGTACCTTTAATCCTCCATAATTGTTTTCCACAGTTCACATCCCACAATCACCACCCTGGCAGTGAACTTTTCCTGTACCTTCCTGAGGCTTTCACAAAAGCATTCTTCGTATCTGTAAATCCTTTCACCCTTCCTCCTTTCAAAGCAGAAGACACTTCGGGCTTCTTCTAGATGCTGATTAGGTAACTCCACATGTGTTTAAGCTCCCATGTTCACACTAACTGAGCAGTGAGTCTTCTTCACACTCATCCTACTGATTCTTCCATAAACATTTAAATATTCTGGCATTGAAGACCATGAAGAAAGGAAAATATCCTCCCGGAGCAAACCATTGCCAATTTAAGGCAGGCTGTGAATGCCACAAAGCCTCCATAGGTTTAAAAGGGGAGTTCCCTCCTTTGTAGTCATATAGTACCACTGAAACTCAGACCCAGGACCCAACTATAAAACTGGAAGTGATGCAAAAGAAAATGAATCCTCAGCTTTAAATGGCTACCATAATAAAGACAGGGCTCTGAGAAAGGAAACTGCCAATACCTCAGCTGTGGGAGCTGGAGACTCCCATATTCCCCAATTTTTTTGAAACTGAACGGTGCGCAGGTACAGTTCTTTCTTCCAAGCAAGACCAGGGCTCTCCCCCCTCACTTAGGTACCACGTAGTAACCTCAGCTGAAGCGGGTGAATCTTGTCCCCTTTAAGGTCCGACCGTGACATTTTTCACTGCCCCCAGGACAATATCCAGAGTCAAGTTTCCACAAAATTTGAGTGAGAATGCACTTCTCACTCTAGGTCTTATCTAGGAAGAAATAGTCTTAATGACATAGGAAATATAAAAATTGGGTAATATCTGCTGGCATTAGTGGCAGAAACAGGCATTTGAACTGATCTTGGGGGTGTGAGACTGGAAATTGAAGAAGATGAAAACCAAATAAATAAGAATCACTTGACAAAAGCCACTCATTTGTGACCTGTGATTTAATATTCTGACAGTGACACTCGACAGCAGCTCACCTTGCTTCTTTAAGATTGGATATGGCAGGGGCTTAGAATAAATTATGAACAGATGCTGGAACTATGGGGACATGTTCTGGAGAAGGTTTTTGAAGGCTTAAGAAGGTGGGGGTGTTGTCATGGATTTGTTCTTTGGACCTGAGAATGCGCTACTTGGTTATCTTCAGAAGAACCCAGAGGAAAACCACCTCTTAGATTACTGAGAACACCGGAGGAGCGCGAACACCTTTGGGAAGCAAGTTGGTGGCTGTTAGGACAGGCTGGAGAGAGAGGGAGATGCTGTCTAGACCCGTGTGTGACTCCAGAGAGAGACTGGCCGGCACTGCTGAACGGCCAGGGGCAAGGCAGATGTGACCACCGTAGGCGATATCGAGGGAGAGTGGAAACCATAGCTACTTAATGTGATGGCTAACAGATCACAATATCATAATGCAAGATAGCGTGCGAGTCAATTAGAATATTGCTCAATTTACATAATGGTAATCACATACGAGGAGATAGGAGCAGACGCTGTGAGCTGCTGCTCTCCCTTGCCCCTTTTCCAGAGACAAGTAAGTTCAGAGAGCCTGACCCTATTATTTAGATTGCCTTTCTACTGAGGAAAGAGCCTGCAATTCCAATAAAAGTATATATAATAAAGAATCACTTGAATTTTTCATAAAGTGGTCTACAATCATTTGCTAAAACAACTGTGCTCTTACAAATGAAGATTTTTCATGTCTCTTAGATGAAGGGTTCTAAGCCAACACTAATGAACACCTAAAGTGTGTTTATAGTCTTTGAATTAAGTAGGTGCTTATGGAAACCAGGTGATAAATGGAAGCTAATCCAAAACTATCTCACAAGCTAACCCATTCTGCATTTCTTCAGTTTATAAACAGAAATTTTGGAGGTTATATATGTATACAGTGCATATATAAATGTATATATGTATTTTGGAGATTATGTCCACCCTGCCCAGCACATATATATACACATATATGTCATCTTCACCTTTGGAGGGAGGTTTAGTTCCCTGGTCTGGGAAGTTGCGGTCATTGGAGTAGAAGAGATGAAGTGGAACCTCCTAGGACTTCTCTTCACTTGTGTCAAGACAGTAAGCCAAAAACAAAAAAGTACCAAGTTCTTTGAAGAAAATGCAGATATCTACTGTATAGACTAAAACTTTAAAAATGCAGTTATGATAGTGTCCACCATATAAACTGGACTCTATGATATGAATAAAAGTCAGATGAATCATGGCAGACGACTCTGGAGTGTTTTATGTCCAACCAGTTTATGACCATAGCTAGTGTATGCTTTAAACAACGCTTATTTTAAATCTGCTGTTATGAGATGAAGGCAGTATCATCAAAGTTTGCCTTGAAATTTTTTTAAAAAACTGAAATTTCCTCAAGGTTTGTTCAAGTTTGTATCCTTACACCCTACACCCTATGACATATAGTGGGCAAAAGAAAGAGAGAACAGACTTGTGGACACAGCAATGGAAGCTGATGGTAGGACAAATGGAGAGAGTAGCGTGGAAATCTATACATGAGCATAGGTGAAATGGATGGCCAGTGGGGATTTGCTGTATGAGGCAGGGAGCTCAAAACCAGTGCTCTGCGACGAGCTGGAGGAGGAGGCTGGGTGGGAGCTGGGAGAGCGTGAAGAGGAGAGGATGTAGTCCGGTGGTGGTGGTGGTTTAGTCCCAAGTCGTGTCCGACTCTTGCCCCCAGGGACTATAGGCTGTCAGGCTCCTCTGCCTGTGATTTTCCAGGCAAGGATACTGGAGTGGGTTGCCATCTCCTTCTCCAGGACACAGTGTACCTATGGCTGAGTCATAAAGTATGACAGACACCAACACAATATTAATTATTTCCCAAATAAAAGTAAACACATTGATCAAAAATAGATAAAAAGATGAATTAATATTAGGAATGTAATGAACAACATGATAAATATCACTAACATTGGTGTATGTTACATGTGAAAGATGTTGAGTAAATCCTAAGAGTTCTTATTACAAAATTTTTATATTTTTAAAAATTTTGTATTTATATGAGCTGATAGTGTTCACTAGACATTTTGGTAGTCATTTCCTGATGTATGTAAGTCAAATCACTATGCTGCACACCTTAGGAATATCCAGTGCTGGAAAGATATACCCAGCTGAATGCAGAGTTCCAGAAAATAGCAAGCAGAGATAAGAAACCTTTAAGTGGATGGGAAAGACTAAAGATCTCTTTAAGAAAACTGGAGATACCAAGGGAAGATTTCACACAAGCATGGGCACAATAAAGTACAGAAATGGCAAGATTTAACAGAAGCAGAAGAGATTAAGAAGAGGTGGCAAGATTCCACAGAAGAATTCTACAAAAGAGGTCTTAATTGACCCGGATAGCCATAATGATATGGTCACTCACCTAGTGCCAGATATCCTGGAGAGTAAAGTCACATGGGCCTTAGGAAGCAATAGTGTGAATGTGAACAGAGCTAATGGAGGTAAGAGAATTCTAGCCACGCTATTTAAAATCCTACAACACTTGATGCTATGAAAGTGCTGCACTCAATATGCCAGCAAATTTAGAAAACTCAGCAGTAGTCACAGGACTGGAAAAGGTCAGTTTCATTCCAATCCTCAAGAAAGCCTATGCCAAAGAATGTTCAGTCTACCATAAAATTGCACTCATTTCACATGTTACCAAGATAATGCTCAAAATAGCTCAAGCAAGTCTTCAGCAATACATGAACAGAGAATTTCCAGATGTTCAAGCTAGTTTTAGGAAAGGCAACAACAGAAGAACAAGAGATCAAATTGCCAACATCCATTGGATCATGAAGAAAGCAAAGTAATTCCAGCAAAAAAAAAAAAAAAACATCTACTTCTGCTTCATTGACTACTCTAAACTGTTGACTGTGTGTATCACAACAAATTATGATAAAATTCTTAAAGAGATGCAATTACCAGACCACCTTACCTCCCTCCTGAGAAACCTGTATGCAAGTCAAGAATCAATAATTAGAAAAGGACATGGAACAACAGATTGGGTCATAATTGGAAAAGGAGAACATCAAGGCTGTATATTGTCACCCTGCTTATCTTGCATGCAGAGTACATCATACTAAATATCAGGCTGGGTGAATCACAGTTAAGATTGCTGGGAGAAATATCAACCTTAGATATGCAGATGGTACCACTCTAATGGCAGAAGGCAAAGAGGAACTAAAGAGCTTCTTGATGAAGGGGAAAGAGGAGAGTGAAACAGTTGACTTAAAACTCAGCTTTCAGAAAACTAACCTCATGGTGTCTGGTCCCATCACTTCATGGCAAACAGAAGGAGAAAATGTGGAAGTAGTGATAGATTTTATTTTCTTTGGCTCCAAAATTACTGTGAATAGTGAATGCAGTCACAAAATTAAAAAGGCTCATTGGAAGGAAAGCTATAAGAAACCTAGATAGTGTATTAAAAAGCAGAGACATCATCTTACTGACACAGGTCTGTATTGACAAAGCTATGGTTTCTCCAGTAGTCATGTACGGATATGAGAGTTAGACCTTAAAGAGGGCTGAAAACCAAAAAGATGATGCTTTTGAATTGAAATGCTGAAGACTCTTGAGAGTCCCTTGGACAGCAAAGAGATCAAGCCAGTCAGTCTTAAAAGAAATCAACCCTGAATATTCATTGGAAGGACCGATTCTGAAGCTGAAGCACCAATACTTTGGCTGCCTGATGCAAAGAGCTGACTCATTGAAAAAAGCCATGATGTTAGGAAAGCTTGTAGGCAAAAGAGGAGAGGGTGGCAGAGGATGAGATGGTTTGATGGCATCACTGATTCAATGGACATGAGTTTGAGCAAACTCTGGAGACAGTGAAGGACTAGAAAGCATGGAGTGCTGCAGTTCATCAAGTCACCAAGTCAGACATGACTTAGTGACTCGACAACGTCAGTTTTGTCTTAATAAACCTGGAAGAAAAAAAGAATAATTGGAATCAGCTACTTCAGTATGGCTCAGAGGTAAAGACACTGCCTACCAGTGAAGGAGACACAGGAAGTGTGGGTTCTTTTCCAGGGTCTGGAAGATCCCCCAGACGAGGAAATGAAAACCTACTGCAGTACTCTTGCCTGGGAAATTCCATGTACAGAGAAGCCTGGTGGGCTACAGTCCATACATCAGAGTCAGCACAGCTGAGCACCCACATATGCGCTGCAACCCATAGACAGAACTTTCGGCTCTTGATATGCATCTCTTGATTTGCCAAATTTTTTTTTCTTGATTCCCATAGAAAGAGAAGATCAAGAGCAGTTGAACTTTATGTGGAAATAAGAGCATACTCCTTTATGAAAGTGCTTCCAGCTTCATTAACCTGTCTTTCTTTGTCACAGTAGATTCACAGAGATCTTGATCATTTTAATATTCACCAGAACATCATATGAGTCCTTTATATAATGATATTAGGTAAATGAATCCTATGAGCAGAAACTATAAAATACTCCAGATGCTCTATTAGGAAATACCAGCTACCATCATAATTACCACCTATGTTAAATGGTAATTGAAGATTTAAGGATCTGCTTTATCAGGGAATGACTTAGGAATTAAGTGGCTGTGGCATGCTGGGACCTTTCCTATGAAATAACAGACAAATTCCTATACTTCATCCTCCAGCAACCAGGATAGAGCAATAATAGGCTTCTTTGGACTTTGAAGGCACAATCTATAATATCTGGGAATTCTACTCTGGTGAGACTGCTTGTTCAAATGTGATTCAGGGCAAGAGAGAATTATACAGCAGATCTAGGCTCCAGATTTATCCTCAGCCTCTCTGAAGGTGTTAAAAAGTTCTAGAGTAGATAAAGAGTGTTATAGGAAGTTGCCGCTAAGCATTAATACGTGAGTGGCAAAGTACACCTTTAACGTTCTGGAGAAGTGCTGTCTTCCATTTGTAAAGTTCTTACTATGCTACTCTGACACAGAAGATAATTGTTAACCTTAGGGATTAGTGGGAATTCTCAACATATTTCAAGATTGGATGGGTATAGGAAAAATATATTGTATATTGGAAAAGGTATATTAATAATCAAGTTTAAGCAGACTCAGAAGGCATAGATAAAAAACATTAAGAGATTCATGTGTCATCTTTCTATATCGCACTGATAAGGTTCTGGTTCAGTCTTATGATCTAATGTGGGTTTTCCTTTGAGTAAATGATGATGAGTCTGGTATACATATATGTCATTAATTCTATTGGCAATAGTCAGGAATAGTCTGCAACTCCAAATAAATCAATTAAACTTAAGCTTGACTATAACTTTTTAAATGAAGAACACATAACAGATTGGAATACCCTCAATCCCCCCAAAATAAAACAAAACAAACAAAAACAAACCCTACCATTAGGAACAATTGCACAAAGAGTCAGACATGACTGAGCGACTGAAATGAACTGAACTGAACATGCTCAAAATTCTCCAAGCCAGGCTTCAACAGTGTGTGAACTGTGAACTTCCAGATGTTCAAGCTGGATATAGGAAAGGCAGGGGAACTAGAGATCAAATTGCCAACATCCACTGGATCATTGAAAAAGCAAGAGAGTTCCAGAAAAACATCTACTTTATTGACCATGCCAAAGCCTTTGATTGTGTGGATCACAACATACTGTGGAAAATTCTTAAAGAGATGGGAATACCAGACCACCTGACCTGCCTTCTGAGAAACCTGTATGCAGGTCTGGAAGCACCAGTCAGAACTGGACATGGGACAACAGACTGGTTGCAAATTGGGAAAGAGTATGTCAAGGTTGTATACTGTCACCGTTTATTTAACTTATATACAAGCAAAATGCTGGATTGGATGAACAACAAGCTGGAATCAAGATTGTTGGGAGAAATACCAATAACCTCAGATATGCAGATGACCCCACCCTTATGGTAGAAAGCAAAGAGGAACTAAAGAGCCTCCTGGTGAAAGTAAAAGAGAAGAGTGAAAAAGCTGGCTTAAAACTCAGCATTCAGAAAACTGAGATCATGGAATCCAGTCCCATCCCTTCATGGCAAATAAATGGGGAAACAATGGAAACAGGGACAGACTTCATCTTTTGGGGCTCTAAAATCACTGCAGATGGTGATTGCATCCATGAAATTAAAAAAATGCTTACTTCTTGGAAAGAAAGCATGACCAACCTAGACAGCATATTAAAAAGCAGAGGTGCTACTTTGCCAACAAAGGTCCGTCTAGTCAAGGCTATGGTTTTTCCAGTGGTCATGTATGGATGTGAGAGTTGGACTTTAAAGAAAGTTGAATGCTGAAGAACTGATGCTTTTGAACTGTGATGTTGGAGAAGACTCTTGAGAGTCCCTTGGACTGCAAGGAGATCCAACCAGTCAATCCTAAAGGAGATCAGTCTTGAATATTCATTGGGAGGACTGATGCTGGAGCTGAAACATCAATATTTTGGGCACCTGATGAGAAGAGCTGACTCACTGGAAAAGACCCTGATGCTGGGAAAGATTGAAGGCAGGAGAAGAAGGGAAAGACAGAGGCTGAGGTGGTTGGATGGCATCACCTACTCAATGGACATGAGTTTTGGCAGGCTCTGGGAGTTGGTGATGGACAGGGAGGCCTGGCGTGCTGCGGTCCATGGGGTCTCAAAGAGTCAAACACGACTGAGCACCTGAGCTGAACCACTAGGCAGTTCTATAAGCAGTAACCATGTCATCCCAGCAATGAGGCCAATTAGCAATGAAAAGATTAGCAGAGTGAAGGCTTCTCATACTCCAAGGAGTCCTTTCTCACATAATTGATTTTGATATTTTAGTTTTTGCCCATGCCTGGCCACATGTGCGATTTTAGTTTCCCAACCAGGGATCAAACCCACATCCCCTGGATTGGAAGCTGGGAATCTTAACCACTGGATCACCAGAGAATTCTTTGTCACACAATTTAGATGTAAAATTAATGGTGATCAAGATCAGTAATTCAAATCTGATGAGATTTCAAACAATCCAAATTATTAAGAAGACAGTTTAAAAAAAATTTTTATGGTTCCTATTAAAAGTTCTTTACTTTGCCCTGAAGCTGAAAGCCACTGAGTCGTGTCTGACTCTTCGTGACCCCGTGGACTGTAGCCTGCCAGTCCTCTGTCCATGAAATTCTCCAGATGAGTACTGGAGTGGGTTGTCATTCCCTTCTCCAGGGCATCTTCCTCGCTGACCCAGGGATGGAACCCAGCTCTCCTGCAGTGAAGGCAGATTCTTTACCATTTGAGACTCCAGAGAAATTTGGCTTGAGCTCTTGGATAATGATAAGCTAACAACATAAATAATAAGATATTTTATAGGTAAACAGGCAAAGGAAAGAGATAAACTCTATAATTTTAACAGCATTTAAAGCCATTTTATAGTATTATTTTATTACCTTATAAAGCTACTTAATGAGCTATTTTATGCTTGTTTCTGATTAAACATAGTGTGGAAGTTGAAATTTTATGAAATATGTTGAAGTTTTTTAAATGAAGAAATGCATAAACTGCTTTTTTAATGTCCCTCTAAAGGAAAGAATATGCTTGAGAAAGTGTACATTCAAAAGCACTTTTTTAATGAACATTAAATTTTAATGAAAAACTAAAAGAGTGAAGCTATTAATAGTGCTACTACTCTGGTATTCAGGACAAATAAAAAGACTATGAAGCAAGCCAATGATCAATAAGTGATTCTATCACATGGTTTCAGAGCTGGAACCACAAGTGAAATGCAAAATTCATAGGTAAGTTATTGCAGAATCACACACACACACACACACACATGCTTTGTATAATCACTGGAGGGTAAATGAGTATCATAGTTTGTGAAACTTATTTCAGTTGTATTTGTCTATAATTGTGAGATATCTTTTCCAGTCATTATAAATTTTAAAATCAAACATCAGAATAAGCATATCGGTTTGCCCAAAACAGTACTTTCATTTTTTCAGTAAAAATAAAAGATACATCTTTCATTTTCACCAAAAAGCTTTATAGAACAATGTTTTTCACTATTTTTTTTCCATTGTCTTTTGACATTTTTCAGGCAATTTCATAACTGCGTCTTCCCCAAACTTTCTATCTTTTTGAACAAAGAACTATTCCAGGTGCCTTTTACAGTCTTCCATGGAAATGATTTTTTTTAATCTCATTGAAAGAACTTTGTAAATACTGAAATAAATGGACATCCCAAGGTACACTACCTGGTGAATATGACGGATGAATCAAAACTTTCCAGCCAAGCTATAACAGTTTTTATCTGGTGATCAAAGAAACAAGCTGTCTTGAGTTATTTTGATGGAAGATTATGTGTTTTCTGTTAACTAATTCTGGAAGTTTTTCATAGAGTGCTACTTTCAGTTGGTCTAATTGGAAGCAGTACTTGCTGGAATTAAGCATCTGGGTTTTCAGAAAGAGCTTGTAATAGAGGACTCCCTTCCAATCCCACCATGTACACAGCATCACCTTCTTTGGATGAAGACTACTAACCTTTGGTATGGTTGGTGGTGGTTCATTTGGCTTGTCCCCAAATCTCTTCCATTCCATATTATTGTTCAGTATCCACTTTTGATCATCTATCAGAATTTGTTTTAAAAATGGAGTGTTTCCATTATGTTGAAGTAGTGAATTGCATGTGGAAATATGGTCAAGAGGATTTTTTCTCAACTTATATGGGACCCAAACTTCAAAGTGATTAACATAACCACGCTTGTGCAAATGGTTCTTAATGTTTGGTTTGGATATTTTGAGTATGTCAGCTATCCCCCATGTGGTATAATGTTGATGGTTCTCAAGTAATGTCTCAGTTCTATCACTATCAGCTTCAACTGGTCTATCTGACCACGGAGCACCATCTGGCTAGAAAGCTCCAGCACAGCGCTTCACAAACCAATTTTTACATGTCCGAGCACTCATAGCACCTTCTACATACACTGCACAACTCTTTTTTTTTTTTTTCATTTCAGTTGCATTTTTACCATCCCTGAAATTGTAAAGCATAATATGTCAAAAATATTGGTATTTTCCTTCCAACTTCAATATTAAAATGGCTACACAAAAATTCACCAATTTTGGTCAGTCTTTTAAAAAAAATATGCAGGCTGATTTTTTTTTAAATATGACAGCTGTCACAACGCAATCTAACAAAATTGTTTTGCATGAATGAACTTGTCTTTAAATAAGTCATCCTACAAAAAATACCAGATGAATCTATTAGCCAACCCAATAATATAGATTCACATTTTTGAATATAATAAATACTCAATTATAATACTGTCACAACTAATAAATATTAACATTAGTTTGATGATAAAATTTTCCAATAAAAATTGGTGTATTTATAAATTCAAATTCCTGCTTGATGTATTTTTACTTTATACATATTAAATCATAGACATATATGTATAAAATTTTTGTATAAATATACACATGAAAGTGTGAAGAATTAAAGAGCTATTTCAGAAATCTTAAGACTCCTACTTTTTCCATTGTAGGTTAACTTTCATGCATACTGCCAAATTGTGCTAAAAATAGCTCTTTTTCTAATAGGAGGCATCTGCACAGTGTCAAATAATCTAGAAGGCTGAAAAATATGTTTATCAGGCTATTTTTATAGTATATTTTGAACATGCATGGTGATTGTCTCTCTCCTACTCTACAGTGTTTGGCAGTACTCGCAATGATTTTGAGAATGATGAGCTATCACAGATACCATATTTCAGGTATAACAGGCCAGGCGTTTGGACATGCTTCCTGTTCACAGTCTTCTTTCGGCTTCAGAACGCCCTATGAAGCTCACAAGGCCCTGCTATGAGTTCCCGAGACTGAAGGCTGAGAGCAGGCCCCCTGTCCTAACGGGGACGAAGACAGTCGGCGTCCCGGACGCTGGGCACCGGCGGGCACCCCCCTTCCCCGTCGCCGGCCGGGCTGTCGCCGCGCACGCCTCGTGGGCCAGCTCACCGCGCGCTGTCGGCCGTGCCCGGCCCCTCGCGGCCCTGAGCCCTTCCGGACCTCCTCTGTGCCCGTCTGCCGGGGTCTGGCCCCTTCGGTGCCGTGTCTCAGCCCCAGACCCCGTCCGGCTCCAGCCGTGCCCTGCGGACGCACCGAGGGGGGGCGCGCGCCCTGCGTCGGGGTCGGCTCGTCTGGGCGCGTTTCGGGGGGAGACTGACTCCGGCCTCGGGCAGGATCGCTGCGCACCGAGACCGCACCGCTCGGCGTCCCGCAGTCCCCAGCTCCAGCTGGTTACGTCAGGCGAGCGGAGTCGGCGACTTTCCAGAGGTCGCTGATAGAGGGCCAGTAGGCGGAAACTTGGGCACAACGCTCTCTGAGACTCTTGAATCTGCTCGAGCTTAAAATGACGACTTTGGATGAGCTTCGTAGACCTCTAATGCCAAGTCCCGCACTAAGCAACGTAGCCTTCCCAGACCAGCTGTTGGGAAAGGGCTCTAATTATACCCCCATTGATTTGCGGTGATTTAAATATGCATTTCACATGCTCATTATAGATCACTAGCCCTGTGAAAAGGGGAAATAGCGCTGATCCTGTATTAGTAAGTTTGAGCTTCTTGGAAGAAATGGGCCATAGAAGTTAAGAAGTATCGTTGTAAACATTACACACACAATATAGATGAATAGATTTAAGCAGTGAAATCCTGGAAAATATCTGCATTTAGCTGAGACTGAGCAGCAAACAATCAATAATCATATGCAAATTAGTCTTTTATTCAATATAACCAACCTGCATAACATTTTCAGTGCAAATCAGCAAGTTCTGTAGAATGAAAACCCTGAGGGCAGCTAGTGACCAGAGCATTTCTTGCATGCATGATGTCTCAAGAGAGTACGTTTAGCCTGGTTACACCAGCAATTGGTATTTTGTACAAACTGCCCCCCCCCAAAAAAAAAGCCTTCCAATCACACTCTACTTAATTTCACTTAATTTTAATCACAATGTACTTGCATGGACAGGTTTCTTTTAAACACTGATTTATTCTCTAAATGGAGAGGCACGGTTGTTATTTAAGACCTAATGTTCCCCGCTGGTCACATTTGGGCGGCTTTCCAACAGCAGGGCGCGATTGTTATTTAAGATACAACAGGCCTCACTGGTCACATTTGGGAGCTGTTTCTGGCTGTGCTGAGCTCTTGCCTGCCTGGCAAATAACATACCAGTGCCAGAAAAAAATGCGTAAATTCCTTGATGTCTCTGTGGACTTTTCTCGCATTAAGTTAACCTCTTGTTTCCTTCCTGTTCTAATTAAAATGCTAAACGAAAGAGGCAATTTTTGCTTTCATTTTGTTGCAACCAGTTTACCCCAGCTATTTATTTTGGGCACACCTGAAAATTATTAGAATCTGAATAATAAATTCAAGCAAGTTATAAGGCACAGGTTAACTCAGGAAGGTGGTACTTGAGCTTTAAGTTTGCCTGATGAAGGGGAAAAAAAAGGACAACACACGCTCCAGAGCAACAGTGTAACATACGAAACTCAGGAAGCAGATGATCTTCATGCGGACAAGTGCAGAACACTGACATCTATCTTTGCCCTTTTCTGTTTTGATAAAGACATTCCCTTGCACCTAAGGATCCAAGGACATCATTTTTACCTCTCTTCCTAGGGCTATTAAATCATGCTCTGGGCTCTAATATAGCATTAAAATAAAAACATAAGACTTGTTTACTTTGCTGTTTATTTTTTAAAATTGAATGATAATTGTATACAATAAAATGTACAGATCTTAAGCTTTCAACTTGATGACTTTTAATAAATTCTAATAAATTTATAAAACTACCACTCAGTGAAAGATACACTCACTTTCCTTACTGGAAATGTCTCTTGTACTCCATCTCACACACTTCTAGTCTAACAGGTATCACGTGGCTGCTAAGACGTGAAATATGGAATTGGGTAGGATATGTGATTTTTTGTCTGTCTCCTTTAACTTGAAATAGCAATTTTGAAATTAATGCATGTTGCTCTCATACATCAGTAGTTCATTCTCATATAAATATATCAGAATATGTATTGATCTAACATTTTGTTGTTGGTGTTTTTCTTTTAATGCTGATATAAATAAGACTACTATAAGCATTCTTGTTAGCATATGTTTTATTTCTCTTGGAAAAACATTTAAGATGAAATTGCTGAAACATTGGCCAGATATATGCTTAAGTTTTTAAGAAATCACCAAAAAGTTCTCCAAGATGGTTTCATAATTTTATGTTCCCACCAAGAATAAACAAATATTCAACTTGCTTCAGTCCTTGCCAATATCTGGTAATGTCAGAAAAGCATTTTGTTTTAAGCATTGTAGAGTTTGTGAAGTGGTGTCTCACGCTATATTTGTTCCTATCTCACTGATGACTACCGCTACTGTAAACATTTCCATGTGCTTATTGGTTATTTCTATATCTACCTTCATGAATGTGAGGGAAGGTTTCTGAGCTCTTACAAAATAAGTTTAGGAAAAACTAATTTCAACATATCAAAAACCTTTATCAAACGTGCAAACACTCATATTTCAGAGTGGTCAAAACTGATAGTTTGATACGTTCTATTGATGCTTTTGAAATACACTGATAAACACCATTGAAAAGGGAGAGTTTTCTAAATTATTTAGCTTTTTCAAGGTGGGTAAAACCTGAATTTTGATTAAAAATTACTATTAATGATGAGCCTAGGGTGTTTTATTCAGTTACCTTTTATGTTTGTTTGTTTATGTGTCAGAAGTTCCACCTGGATCTTTCAGGGCTATCTGGATATATTGTGAGCATAATTTAAGTTCCGTAAATAATGTATTTTCAGAGTAAAACACAAAGCAAGTTAGAAATGCAGAGAAATTAGGTCCTTTGTTAACTGATTAGTGTAAATCAATGAGAATATGGTCTTGGGGCATAATGAACCAGCTGTTTTCCTGAAATGCTGGCTTCCCTTGTGGCTCAGCTGGTAAAGAATCTGCCTGCAATGCAAGAGACCTGGGTTTGATGCCTGGGTTGGAAGATCCCCTGGAGAAGGCAAAAGCTACCCACTCCAGTATTCTTGTCTGGAGAATTCCATGCTATATAGTCCATGGGGTGCAAAGAGTTGGACACGACTGAGCAACTTTCACTCACTTTTCCTGAAATGCAAAAGTCTAAGTCTGTGGCCCTTTAAATCTAGATTTAAAAAGTGGCTCATAAATCTTAAATGTCAAAAATTTTCACTTATTCTCTAAATCAGCATAACTTGCACTCTGATATGTACACTCAGAAGTCAAGAAAGAATATGAGTTCAAGAATAAGTTTATTGGAAAATCTTGGGGCAAGTGGTGTAATATGAGACTCACGTTGATTAGTTCAAGCATTAGTTGCCATTACGTACTTCATCATGGGCTTTGCCAGTGGCTCAGTGGTAAAGAACCTGCCTGCAACGCAGAAGCTGAAGGAGACGCGAGTTCGATCCCTGAGTCAGGAAGATCCCCTGGAGGAAGGCAGGGCAATGCACTGCAGTATTCTTGCCTAGAGAATCCATGGACAGAAAAGCCTGACAGGCCATAGTCCATGGGGGCGTGAAGAGTCGGGCACGACTGAAGTGACGTAGCAGGCCTGCACACATATTGTGAAGCAAGGCATGCCATATGCGATTCTATGTCAACCACACGCCATGCTGCTTTTAAGTGTCACGGCAACGTTTTTACAGTGGTGTCTGGTGTGTTTCCACAAGGCACATTGTATCTTTAACTACTGATAGGCATTTTAGGCATTTTTTAATAAAATCTTTTTGGGTACCATCATGAGATAGTAGTGTTGTGAAACCTTCCCAAGTGTTATACTGGGACATTAGGCTGGACATCAAAGAAGGTTGAACTTTCTCATTTCCAAGAGCAACAGGCAGGAGCTTCTTATTCTCTGTGGATAAGAACAACCGTAAGGCCACAGTTACCTGTGGTTTAACACACCTCGAGTCAACGGGTTTTTAGTTTCATGCAATTTTATGAAGTTAGATTTTAGACCACTTTGAAAGAACTCCAGTCTTTTTTTTTTTTTTTGTAGTTTTTTTTTTTTTTTTTTATTGTTTTTGCCATACATTGTCATGATATCACCATGTGTTTACATATGCTTCCCCTCTGGAACCCCCCTCCCTCCTCCCTCCCCCCCCAGGAAATCTCGCTGTACCAGCCCCGAGCATCAATCCTGGGCTGGCGATTGATTAGACACATGACAATTAACATGCTTCAATGCCCTTCTCCCATATCATCCCACCCTTACCCTCATCCACAAAGTCCACGAGTCTATTCTATACATCTGTGTTCCTTTAGCTGTCTCGCATGCAGGGTTCTCGTTACCATCTTTCTAAATTCCATATATATGCATTAATATACTGTATTGTTGTTTTTGCTTCTGGCTTACTTCACTCTGGATAATGGGCTCCAGTTTCGTCCATCTGAGTAGAATTGCTTCAAATGAATTTTTTTTAATGCTGAGTAATATTCCATTGTGTATATGTACCACAGCTTTCTTATCCATTCGTCAGTTGATGGGCATCTAGGTTGCTTCCATGTCCTGGCTATTGTAAACAATGCAGCGATGAAGATTGGGGTGCACGTGGCTCTTTCAATTCTGGTTTCCTCGGTGTATATGCCCAGCAGTGGGATTGCCGGGTCATATGGCAGGTCTATTTGCAGCTTTTTAAGGAACCTCCACACTGTTTTCCATAGTGGCTGTACTAGTTTGCATTCCCACCAACAGTGTAAGAGGGTTCCCTTTTCTCCACATCCTCTCCAGCATTTATTGCTTGTAGACTTTTGGATGGCAGCCATTCTGACTGGTGTAAAGTGGTACCTCATTGTAGTTTTGATTTGCATTTCTCTGATAATGAGTGATGTTGAGCATCTTTTCATGTGTTTGTTAGCCATTTTTATGTCTTCTTTGGAGAAATGTCTGTTAAGTTCTTTGGCCCACTTTTTAATTGGGTTGTTTATTTTTCTAGAATGGAGCTGCAGGAGTTGTTTGTAAATTTTTGAGATTAATTGTTTGTCTGTTGCTTCATTGGCTATTATTTTCTCCCATTCTGAAGGCTGTCTTTTCACCTTGCTTATAGTTTCCTTTGTTGTGCA